>CABPRJ010000964.1:1027008-1087453 GCA_902439185.1 Cinara cedri | reverse complement strand
ATAAAATATATAAATTAAATAACTGTGTGGATTCTGCCTTGTCAATACTTCCCGCTAACCCCCCCCGTCGGATAGAGTGTCGGCTATTTTTTTGTTTTTTTTTTTTTTTTTTAATATAAATACTCTCTCTCAAGTCATATTATACCTGCTTAATTGGCTGTCGAATCGACATCAACGTAAAAACAACCCCATGGATATTATGGATAGGTATATTGAATTGATAAATAAAATACAAAAAACGTCAAACGAACATTTATCATCGGTCACTTTTTAAACCGCAACGTGATGTGTTACATTATACGATTACCGACAGTCCGACACGACTGCGCACATAAACGCATTGAACTAAAATAATAATACCGAAAGTTTCAATAACACGCTGTCGGTATTTGTACGCGATTTTCACGGATACCTGCTCGTGGTACTTTTGAACGACACTCGAACGAAATTTTTTTTTTTTTTTTTTTTTTTTTTTTATTATTACACAAGCCATTGACTTAGGCTTATCGCGGCTTATAATATAATAAGCTTATACCACGGACATATTTGCGGTATACTGTGTATAAATATATGTATCTACAGGGTAATCATTTAAGCATAGCTATCCTGCAGGTATGCAGCAGCGGATCCGGAAGTCACCCAAGAGGGAGTTGGGGGGGGGGGTTGGTGAATTCGAGCGCGCTTGGGACCGTACACACGCGGGTGCACATGGTCGGCAGAGATATTATTACTAGACGGCGCAAAATGTGAAAGGGATTTGCATAACAAATCGAAGGATATTTTCATTGAAAATTCGTTAAAATCTTTGTTTTTTTCCTCCATTACACTGTCTGACGTGGTTTCACGCAACAAATCGAGGGTACTTCGCAGGATTTGTTTCGTGATTTTTCAAATTTTTTTAATGGATTTATTCAATAGATTGAACCAGATCTTTTGGAATTTATTTTTATTGTAAGCGTGACAATATCGGTGGACGAATACGGGTAGTTGGACAAAAAGCTCCGACGACGGTGATCTACTTTGGGTAGATAATCGCGGTTTAACCGTTTTATTATTCTATATATGAACGGACGATTGTATACAATATCGTATTGTCGATTAACACGGCACTATATACAACCGGGCGTCGTTCAAAACCGCACACTTAACGTCCATAGCCGCACATTTTTATATCGTTTGATACCGCACACATATTGTCAATTGTTAAAAATGTAAATTTAAAAGGCCGACAATGGCAAAACCGCATACGTTCGATTGGCAGTGAGAAACATTATAGGTGAAATTATAAACCCAACGTGGTCACTCGTCCGCTGCGCTCACCCGGACAATTTTATTTCACTCGAAAATAACCCTCGATTTGTTGGGGAAAACAACGTCCGATAGTAAAACGTGTGCGGTATTGAACGGTATCATTTTGGGAAAACTATTTATAAAACCGTGCGGTTTTTTGAAAGTGGACGAATGCCGATACAATGTACCATGTACGATTTCCGTTTTTACAACCATTTTTATCGCCGTAGATAACTGTAATAGTAATGCAATGTTAGAATAATAAATCTTTGGTACCGAGGAAGAAATCAATTTTCACAATTTTCGTATACATTTCTTAAGCAATTTTTTCCATAATTGTACGACGGTTTTTTGATAATTCGTGATAATTACGCCACGATTCGTTTGACATAGTACTTGCACGTAAACGACGGTGGTTAATCGTGTTCTTTGTTATCAGAAACGAAAATTATTATACTTCTTAATCCATTTTAATATGCTTAATTTCGGGATGCTATTCTATGTAATAATAGAAATAAAATAGTCCCAGCCTAACCTTAAGCACGTCCCTACCAAACCTATACGTTAATCGGAGCCTGTGTCTAGTCTATTGAAATGGAACTTTATAATGAAATAGTTTCAACCGTATTTATATAGAAAACCGATCAATTTGCGACTACGCTTATTTGTCCATAATCCACAGCTTAAACGCCTTAAAAACGCCATGTAAATTACCTGTGTTTCAACGATAATAATATCTCCCTTTTGTTATGTACTTCAGAAGTTTTACCTTTATTTTTGCTATGGTTAATAAATAAGAACAGTTTGGGAATAAAAAACACGATTACAATATATTTTAACGTTTTTCATAAAATGTTAGTTTTTAAATATTTGTTTTTGTTCTTGTTTTGTTTTACACTTTCTCATGCACTATTGGTTTGCACTTCAAGAATTTGATCTAGCATTTTCTTAATTAGAACATCCTGAAACTATTTTAAATAATGTTAATTTAACGTGCGTGCGTATATATTGAATACGTTGGAGAAGTTAAAACTTAAAATATAAAACAATTGATAATTTGATAAAACGATGACGGACCCTTGAAAAAAATAAAAAAGGAAATGAACAAAATATTATCGTCCTTAAAATTATCCTAAATTGGTCTTGTTTTTTTGTTCAGTGCTTATACTGGTCTAGACTACAAAAAAATTATACCGATTTTTAAATTGTGTCTATTAAAAAAATAAATAATGAAAACAGGAAATATATTGTTTCATTTTTCTGTGAATATCTAATATTCGTATTTATTAACAGAATTGTGTATTAGTAATACACTTTTACCCGTATTTATCGTTGAGTAATGTAACCAACGATGTTAAATATTCGTTTATAATGTCAATATTTCACTTAAAAGGATTGGTGACGGTTTTTCAAATTTCCTCCGATTTTGTAAAATATGAAAAAATTTGATTACATTTTGATATTCATTTAAGGAAAAGAGGAATAATCGTTTTTCTGGTCAAATATGACGTTATAAACCGAAAGACAAAACGAAACTGTTGGAATTGCGTTAGACGGATTTCAATTTTGAATACATATTATGATTCGATATAAGTTCTCAATTTGGATCAGTTGGAATTATTTTTTTTAAATTTAATTATTTATATTATAAGTGAGCAGTAAAAACAAAATACAAACCAATTAGTTTAGGATTTAAATTAAAAAAAGCCGGGTTACTTCACATGATGGGTGGGCCACAATTGAAGATGAGAAGTTGAGAAGGTATGATATAGAGAGGAATTTAATGTATATCTCTAAGCAACGATTAGCCATTTCTAATGATAAATCGATTTTGTGCGGAGTTTAGCTGATAGTGTTGCTTTGTCAACATTATATGTGATATTATGGTAAAATAAACACATATGCATTAAACCTATTAAACCTATTTTCCCGCTCTCTCGTTTTTCTCGTGTTTTTTACTGGAAAAACTAAAAAAATGACCTCTTTAAAGTACTTTCCCAGTCAAATTTCCTTTTAGAAAAATTGATATCATTGTAAATTGGAGGAAAATTGGTAGTAAAAAAGTTGTTTATTGGAATAATAAAAACCGTAATATTTGTTTAACTAATACATTTCGTGCATATTCCCGTTTTTCCAATTTTTCCAATATATTGAGAAAACTACTGAGAAAATCAAAATATGATATTCTTAAAGCACCACCTGTATTATGTGAAAATTTTAGGTCTTTACGATTATTTTAACCGAATTACAACAAAAAACTAACATTGCAAACAATGAAACTCTTATTATTGCCGTAAACTTGCCCAGTTTTTCTCAATTGTTATGAAAACTATAAGGAAAGTCAAAAATCATCTTACGCACAACTAGATCCAAAATTATACAAAAAGTCTTGTAATTTTTTGAACCGTGCATAATTTCTGTTTACACAAAACAAAATTGAATATTATAAACTAATATGGAATTTTATATTTCCGAAAAAAATTTTAAAAACCATAAGTTCTGAAACATTGCGGTCCGGTTTTTATTTTCCGGAAAGATACGGTTCGTGTTCTTACACTCCGGAAATGTACGTCCCGGGAAATTGCTGTCCAGGGTTTTACTTTTCGGATTAGAAGGGTTCCAGACTTTATACTTTCCAAAATATTAAGTTCCAGATATTTACTTTTCGGGATTGTACGGTTCTTATTATTACTTTCCGAAAATATATATTCCGTAACATTGTGGTCCAGGTTTTTAATTTCCGGGATCTTACGGTCCGGGAGTTTATATTCCGGCGTTTTACTTTCCGGGATTATACGGTCCAGGACATTGTGGTCCGGGGTTTTACTTCTCTGATTGTAACGTTTCCGGACTTTATACTTTCCAATATATTAATTTCCGATTTTTAATTTTCCGGGATCGTACGGTTCGTGTTCTTACTTTCTGGAAATGTACATTCCGGATTATTACGGTACAAGCCTTTCAGATTCCGAATAATTGCGCATTCCCGTACCACCCCATTCAGATTTTCTTTCAGGAAAAATGTTACATTTGTAAATCGGATCAAAAAATATAAAAAAAAAAAAAACAAGATCATTGAAAAATTAACGTTTCTACGCCACACATAAAAATCATAATCCGTTTTCAAAATTTAAATCTATCGAATACAATCCTTACAGTTTCCTCTAGATTTTAGCTCTAAATCGGATAAAACATCCACAATCATCACCGTCGTCATTAAAATTACTAGGTACATAGGTATATAGTTTTTTCTTCTAAATTTCATATCATAGACGCCTGACGTGAAGTCCGTCGTCCAATCAAATGTGTTGTTTATTATCCATACATTTTTATTCAATCATAACAGTATGCTTACATTCTTGAACAAACATACCAATTTCCAATACGCATAAAGGCAGGCAAGCGTGATAAACAATAGGATAATACACCACATGGCGTCCCAAAGTGTAATGGCATCAAAATAGTTGGCATGCCCAATACACGTCATCGGTAGTAAATAACACTGAATGTTTTTTCCGTTATCCATGATTAATTGTGCGAGTTAAACTGAAATTAATATAACGACGTTATGGCGTTAACGATGATATTTTAAACAATTTAAAAACAAACGCATACCTTGTTAAATGTATCAACGTGTGCATAATATATACATCGTATTATGTAACTATTGGCTGTTGTTTTATCGTATTGTCACCATAATACAATATTAGCCAGCAAAATGGGTGCCTAGTGTGTGATAGAAACACCTTATCAAAATAACAAAGTAAAAACAAAATTATTTAAATGGTTGATACTCGTAAATGAATACAGTAAATGAATATATAAATCAAAAAAAACGAATGGATGCGTCGCCTGTAGTTTTATGATAAGTGTGCCTTATCATATTGACCTCGACCGGTTTCGAATTGAAAATTCATCATCACAGTCAAAACGTAAACGCGACTCCAGGCGACGCGTTCATTCATTTATTTATTTTATTTTTGTATATAAACGTTTTACTTATATATTTATTTAGAAAAATTTTCTTAAAAGTTTTAAGTTAGACCTCACAATCTATTCAAACTCATTTACTCTATTAATAACAACGCACTTAACTCTGTATCTGCTGTGAAAAATCTCTGTATTATTTTTCCCGCGGTTTATCATTCCACAAACAATGAACATTTCGAATCTATATAGTGACGAACGCTTCTCAATCACTTGGCTTTATCAATCATCTCTGATTTGAGTTTAGCGATCAAAGATTTTGTTTTTCGTTGTGATTCAGTTAAAAATATTCATAGAGACTTGACATTTTGACATAAAAATTAAATTCGCATTTTCTAGATGAGGTAAAATGTTCAAAACATATTTGAGCTATTTATAGAGATTTCAATTTTGTTAGGTTTTTACGTAATTTTTATTCGGTAGCTACATTGTAAAATTGTTAAACTAAACAGCTTGAATGCTTGAAAATTTAACAGAATTGTATTATAAAACGTGCCTGAATACACATTTGTTATTAAGTACACGTTTATTATTAAAATATACCTACACGTGTTTCATAATAACACGTTTATTCGTGTTTTTAAGTACCTGTGAAATTATAACCCTTGAGATCCATTATTCTCCCTACTTCCATGAGACGCACGTAGAAGAAGGGTTCAAGCCAACCACGAATTAAAATTTTGGCTCCCCGACTCTCCGACTTTCTGTAGTATTCTTTCATATGTATAAGACATTTTTTTTTTACAACACACTGGAATTTCCAATTGCATAATTTTTTTTTACACTGCACACTTTGTGCATTAAAACACACTATAATTTAGGCGCTGCTGAACAAGTGTAAACTATGAGAGCCAGGGTTAATGTATAAAAAAAAAACAATATTTATAATTTCATACAAATTTATATAATATTTTCGTATATTATTTGATATACGGCCAAAACAATCACGATAAACAATTTTTTTTTCTCGATAATAATTAATTAATTTCATTTTAAAATTACCAATTTAAGAATATCTCCAATGATTATGACGTCCCATTAAAATTTGACACTCAAGAGCCAACGGCTCCCTCTGTCCCTCCCCCTAAATACGTTCCTGGTTCAACCCCTCTCTCCCTTCCCGTATCATCCGTATTACTATGTTTTTCGTTTATGCTTCAACACGAAACGGAACATTTTCACAGAACGCATAATTTTATTTACCCGATCGAATATTATTTTAGATGAAAACCGAATGTACACGGGCACCTGAACTGTATCGCCGTAAAAAGCGTCGATCGGCGTGTCTTGTACAATCGTGCCGGAAAGTCCGGGGCGGGTCGTATATAATATGTATAGGAATAATAATAATAAAACACGTTATACGCGGTGCAGTGGACGAGGAAGTAAAATACGCTCTATGTAGTTCACCTTCCCGTTTACGTATATACGTGTACGAGACGCGTCCCTTTTCAATCGTATCCGAAAATTGGCTCGCCAAACGGTTTTTAATAGCCGCCCCGAGAAAATCGCGAGGCGACACACATCACACGCACACGCCCGCCAGCGAGTTTTCATTTTCTTCGCGATTCCGATCGATCGCCAACGTTGCCGTGGAACCGCAGTTGACACACAAACGTGTGAAACGGAGGATAATATAACAATATAATAATACACCCACCTATAATATTAAACTATGCGTGCGGGAGGAAGGGGGACAGTAAAACTATTTAAAATTTTACAAGTTTAGTTTCATAAGTTGTACTTTATGTTTCGATAACTATCACGGCGGCCGCACGGTGACGGTTTTCCGAATTTCGTTATAAATGCGAAATTCGTTTTACATTTTAACCGCCGAGGCGGTGATGGGACTTTTTCACCGGCCCACTGGTCCGTGTTGCCCGTTTAAGGGAAAGCGGAGTTTTTACGGACGAATTATGCGGCGTTTTAAACCCGAAAGTCTGATAAAACGATAACAACTGCGTTTGACGGATTTTGAAAACGTACTGTCGTTATGGTAAGTACGTTGGAATGATTTTTTTTTTTTTTAAATTTGAATTCTCTTTATCATAATTACAAAAGGAAAATACTCTAAATACATTTTTGAACATCTTTCCAAAAATACAATCAATTATTATTACGGTTTCTATTAAAATAACTTAATGTCTATTTCCAACATATCCTAATAAATAATACAATACGAATCAGAACCCATTTTCAAAAATCACCGATCTCTTTAAAAAACTTATTAAAAAAAGACACAGAGTGTTAAAAAAATAACTTAGTATAATAAATAATTTTAGCATCACTTAATTATCTCGTTAAAATTTAAGTCATTTACGAACTTTCGGTATAAAACCGCACGCCCCAACACACAAGATGTTTGAATTTATTTCGACGAAAATCACCTTCGTGTTTTTACGAGAGTATCAGTATCATATTATAAAATGGGCATGATGCGGCCTATGAGATAGTGGGATACCCAAACCTGGAGCCTTGAATAGTAATCCCGTATAAATATATAAATATTTGAGTACAAAATACGTTTGTGAGTGTAGTTAAGAGTAATTAATAAAAATCTAATTTAACTTAACGTAAATTATTTTTCTGAAAATGTGTAATTTAATTGATTTAGTAGGCAATATACTCAAATAAATGTATGTTTTAAAGTAACTTAACTTTAACTTAAGTGGCTTAGTTTTTTTTTTTCTTTAATAATTTAGCATAAAAATATAGTTTTAAAAAGTCTGTACACTTAAATAGATTTTTCGCGTATTGAGATCTATAGGTGATATCTTATAGGTGTATGGAATATGATAATAATTATTATTCTTAAGGATATAACTTTGTAGCAAATTGATTTTTGAAATAATTTCTCTTCAACTTATTGAAAAACACGTTGCTTTCTTTTTACAAAATTTTGAATTAAGTTATTATTGCAACAGTTAATGCTACAATCAGCGCTAAAAATAGACATTTTTTTTGTCGGTTAATAGTCTTAAGTTTTCCATTATTTTTGTTTGGTTCGAGAAATTGGTTTATATGGTTTTTATAAGTTTTATGTTGTTATAAAACCGAATTTCAAATATATATATAACAATAGAATATTGAAGAATATACGGTAGAGACATCGAAAATCCCCCAAGGACTGTAAAAACACAAGAATTATTATAATTTAAAGTAAATCGAAAGATATCACCGGCTTTTATATGATATTATCTATTGTATTTGTTAAGACATCGGAATAATGCATACAAATGGAATAAAAATAGCTGATGTTTTGCAGTGGTACATAATATTGTTCTATAATCGAAGGGGCAGACGAAAATTACGTTTTCAATTTCACAGTATTCGATACACGTTTGAGAAAACATTTGATTGGAAAATGACGGTCAAACAGTTATTTCTGATCAAATATTGTTAGCAATCCAATAAAATCATTTGATTGATTCGAAAATAGGTTCGTTGTAGAGAACATCTCAATCAATTCTCAACACAAATGTTATTGTATATTGAAGAGATAATATTATACAATATAACATTTTGCGCTCAACATTTTTTACACGGCTATATTATTCAAATATATTATAAGTTGTCTTATTTATAGGTATATGTATATCGAAATATTAAATACGTACGCAAACCCAATTTTTGATTCGGTATAACAGGGCATTGAGATTTGAACCAATTCCGTCAAAACCTATTGGGAATCCGTCGACGCCTCGTGAAGAATACTTTTATTTTATATTTCGTTATACTCGTTCAACTGTAAACGGATAGAAAAAGTTATTCGGAATAGTTATTTGAATTTGCTTTATCAAGAAATATATTCAGAATGTTTATGTTTACATTTTGGCTATTTTCCCAAACCAACTATATTGTTTTATACAACTATTGAATAAGTTATTATACGAATATGTATTCTGCAATTTATTTGATCCAAAAACTTTTTTTTTTTTAATAACATAGTAAGTATATTTAGTGTTATTATAAAAACGTCTATACAATGCACGGGTTAGGTTATCTAAACCTAATACGGTCCAGGACAACTTTATTGAATTTTTCAACCGCGGGCTAAAGACGTGTTTGAACTAGACAATAGTTGGTATTTGCTATATAGGAAATAATATTATTATTATTACTGTTCGAAAGCTAATAATGTGCACGGTTATGTAAACTTTGAAAAAAAAAAAAAACAAAACAATTTACGAAATGAACGATTGAATTTCTATTAAGTATTATACCAACCGAAATGTCATTTAAGATACTGTACGTGCTCGGATAAAATTCACTACCATATTATGTACCAAACACTTACACAGTAAAAAATCCAGGAAGCAATAGTCTCCACCTATGAACACCGTAGTATTGTGATAGATAATAAAGATAGATAAGCTGTTCTTACCTTATCAGTGTTCCAAGAATAATTCGTAAAAAAAGGGTAGGTTTTTCTTTAATAAATTTTTATCCATGGTGATAACTGATAAATCGCCTCAGATTTCCGTCCCACTGGGAATATCATCTAACGTAAAACTGTTATAGAATTGGCCTATATTTTTTTATTATTCATGAGTAGGTATATAGTATGCTTTTTTCTTGAACTGCAGTAAAAGTGGCTGATATATCCTAGTTCCGAATAGGGGGGGGGGGGGGCGATTTTAAAATCCACAATGCTCATGGGATTTATTCCTTCCAGTGATTATTTCAGACCTTCATCCCGTGTAGGGTATCGTAAATTTCCAAAGTTTCCCATATACCTATATAAATTCTTAAGTATTAGGTTGTGATAATATTATACTAGTATGGTGGTGACGATAATCTCAAGGGAGGGGGGGTTATCCACCAATTATCCTCCCACCGATATTCATCACTGTGTGGTAAAATATATATCAATTTTCGTTGTTGTAAATGGTTTTGTCCTGCCCCCCTCCCAAATCAAGGTCTAGATCCGCGACCGTACTTAAATTGCATACGTGTGATTGCATCAAAATTATTCGATCATAATTTATCGCGAAACTCAAGTACGTTAAAACAGGTTCATTTCCGAATATTCGCGTTATTTGGAATTTTTTTCAAATCAATAAAGATTTCGTATTGCCTAAAAACAATACAATGTTGACCAAATTGTTGTAATATTATTCTACTAATATGTAGAAAATAATTTCTAATCAACAAATGCTATGTATTTAAATAATATTGTATTATTTTTTTATTTATATTACGTATTTTTGGTCAAAATTGAGCTGTATTTTGTTTATTATGTAATCTTTTTATTTGCGTCTTATACCCGCTACTTTTGTACACTTTTAGCAGCTCCCTCTGAAGTGCGAACCAAATCAGCTTAAACTCGGCAATTAAGAGCTAATAGCGGGCGAATAGAAGTGATAAAAGTTGGGTTGAATTTCGCCATGTTGCTGCCGGAGGAGAATAGTGTTTTAGATTTGAACATCTATAGGTTTCCCCTCTCAAGAGGACACATTTCGTATACACATAACGTTATTACCGATATGGATGTGCTTTTTGAGATTTCAACTTTCCGCTTTCACATTTACACCATTTTTATGCTCAAATTTTCCTTTTATTTTTTTTCTCCGAAGTAGTAATATTATATAGTATGTATTTTAGCTTTTAGCTTCTGTATTGTTTCATAATGAACATTTATATAATACAAAATATACGGCAATAATTTGAACTTCAGTGACGGAATTCTGCTGCTCACGGGTGTGTTTTTTATTTCTATCGACTAGATAACGGTTTTATAAATGAAATCATCTAAATAAATAATTTTGAGCTTATCGCACATTTTCGACTTTTCGCACGATATACATTTCGTGTTAGACTTATTATAACATCCGCAGTTGGCGTTACACAGTATATGTATATACATTCCGTATAACGTGCCATATTAGTAGCGGATTTTCAGTATTTTTCTGGCAGGGAACCTGAAAAATCATATTTATATAAATGGTGTCTATTAAATACTAAGATGGTTCTTTTTTCGGACGACATTTTATTGAAATTATCTCGGTGTCTGGGGAGGATCCCTGGATCCCCCCCCCCTCATAAATCCGCCAACGTGCAATAATATATATATCGCGGTATTTTTTTCGCCGCGTAATTTTATTGCAGACCCCTTGCGCACGATGACACGTTATATTTTCAATATATCGGACTTATTTTCTGGCATTTCATCGACTAGATAGTACCTATACAACAATAGGTAATTAATTATATGGTACCCGCTTACCCATAGTATTGTACGAAACGAGTAATACTCGGTTCGTTCAAAATAATCGTATAGGTGTATATATAATATTATATATATATGTATATACACACAATGTACAACACAATATATTGCTATTACTTGTTATCAGTGTCTGCTGCTGTTCACTGTACACGTATGCCTATATATAGGTAGGCACTCGTATATATCTTATAAAATACTTATCTGTACAATACACTTGAGCTTATAATGCGTGCCGGCGCGCTTTTAAATTACAATGATATTGCGTATATAGCTTTTATCAGATTTGGCAACACGCCTCTTCACGGTGGCGAGTGCTGTACAAAACGCGAACGAGCTAATGATCGAATATAATATTATTGCCGTTATCATTATTATTATTGTTATTATTTGTAAAATGTGTACCTATTGTTATCATAAACGATTATGGTATTTGATAGTGCGACGATTGTGTGCTAAAACATGTTCGTTGAGAAGTTTTTGAAAGTCTCTTGCACACTCGAAATTCTGTATTTTTTATGCTGGACTTTGGGTCCTTGAATTTTGGATTCCAAACTCATTTTTCGTTGAACGTGTGTCTAATGTACAATAGAATTGTATGTGTACACTATCTTGGCCAGAGGGGTGTACTATCTTGATGTAGAAAACAAAAATATGTATTCTTTTTTAAACGTGCTTGATCTGATTTATAAGGTTTTTAACCCATAAAAGAGATATTCGAGTTTCGCCCTTTTCTCGACCCATTGTTCAGATTTCAAGACAACGGATTTCTTCAACGAGTTTTGAACCGAACATATTTCACACTATGGCTTAGCCACTGTTATTACTAGAAAATGGGAAAGGTAGGACATAGTGCGCACAATTTAGTTTACACACTGCATTCAAGAATAAATCATTGAAAACAAAAAAACAATTCTGAGTGGAGAAGTATTCTTTGCTTTCTTTTTCCCTTGCTGCTTATAAAGTAATCCAAATATAATCACAAATAAAAAAAAAATCCTAGGGGGCAAACAATTGAAAATTTCGATAATTATTTTAAATTTTAACCTATATAGTAATTACTGTGAAATTAAATTTAGCATCTAGTAAAAGTACGCCATGAAAAAAACCTAAGCAAATTTTCAGGCCAAAACACTTTTTGACACATTGACATTATAAAATGTATTTATTTAGTATTAGTGTATATCCAAAAACAATTAAAAATCCATAATACTAATATTTCATAATAAATAAATGTATGAGCTTTTAACTTCACAATTTTCCATTCATTATTCATTATGATTTTTCATTATATAATGCGAAATCTATTTAGTATGTAATGATTTATTATAGAAAATCTGGTACGAATATCTGAAATTGCATATTTTTTTCTGTTTATCCAATCCAATGCTGACCCGGATAAAAATTTGATTCCTGTTTTACTGAATCAAAAAATACTATTTTTACTTTGCATACTTCATGGCCTTATATTTTAAATGCATATTTCAGTACATTTTTTAAAAACAATTTGAATTAATAACGAATTATAAAGCAAAATAGCGTACAAATTAAAAACCCCATTGTATCTCACTATAACCGTAACAGTGTAATGTTTTTATTTTAAATTAATATGCAATTTTACAAAAATAAAATATAAAAAAAACCTCTAATTAAAATTAAATACTTAAAAATTGTTAGTGCATAAATTCATACATATTACAGTTATTTTAAGTGCATAAACATCCGATTTCTATTGATAAGTATACCTTATGTTTTCAAAATATATTAAACGAGATATTATATGAAGCGCAAGATCTATACTATAATGTTATATATCAATAACTTTGAAATGACCACGAAACTTAAATAAGATTTATTATTTATTATTATGAGCTATAAATAATATTTAAAATGGGTAATAATTAACAATTCGATAAATTTGGGCACAATAATCAAATTCTTTTTCTTTTAAAGCTTATATTAGCGGTCCGTTTAGGATCATCACCAATTTCAACACACCCTTCTACTTCTCTCTCTACTCAACGCCACTCCTAAATCCAGCAAATAGTTGATTTTCTTCAGATCTCTTTTTACTGTATCGTACTATCTCTATTGAGGCCTGTCTCTTGTTTTTTTTTTCAGTGACTTTCTTAATGAGTGTGCCGCCCATTCCAACCTTTTTCCAACTTATAAATGTCATAAAGTCGATTTATTGTTCAGCTACCGTAGATCTTTATTTATTCTTCTTTGGAAACTATTTAGGTCATTAATGTGTACTGGTTCACATATTTTTCTCAATATTTTCCTCTCGAAACACTGCAGTTTTTCTTCATCTCCCTGACTGCTAGATCACGTTTTGCATGCGTTCGTCAGTATGGGTCTAATGTATGTACAGATTAGACGTTCTTTTATAAGTCTCGATAGTAACTTGGATGAGAACATTTCTCTCATTGTGAAGCAAAATTTATTTGCTACATCCAGTCTCATCCTAATTTCATTATACGTACTGTTTTTTTTTTTTGATTTATATTGATTCCCAAGTATTTGAAGGTCTCTGAAAGTAAACCTATCGATTCTGGAATTACCCTTTGCCGTTGCATTATTTGTCAACACCATATTTAGTCTTGTTGTCTAGTCTTCATTAATTGTTAGTCACATATTATAGCTAGATTTCATTAGCTTTTTTGCGTTTTCTTCAATATCATATTTGAATTCGCCCAGTAGAATGATGTCGTCTAAATAAACGAGTAGTGTATAGGGTCCTACTGTTTCCATTTCTTTAAGGTCCGGTATATCTCTCATCACCTTTTCCAGATCTAGATTAAACAACGTTGGGAACAATGCAACTACCTGTCTCAGCTCAGTCTTACTTTTAAATATTATTGATAATTCTCCTAATAAACGTACTTTAAAATAAGTCTGTTCATTGCACATCATAATTAATCGCACTAATTTATCAGGTATACCAACATTTTTTAGGACTATCCTCAGTTGTTCATAAACCATGGTTGTACGTCTGTTTGAAATCCACAAACGGCATACGTATGAAGGTCTTTATTATACTCGTAGTATGTTTCCATAATAATTTGTCTTTGTGTGTAAAGATGATCTGTCGTAGACTTTCGTTTTTTAAAGCTGCACTGGTACTTTAAACTATGTACAATTCGTATATTTCAAGTCTCCTCGAGATAACTATAGATAACACATTTCAAGTAATATATAGAAGTGCGATACCACGATAATGTGTCACCTTATATTTATTAAAATCGAATTGTTTCCCGTGAAAACATTTAAATAAATGGGTTAATCGAATCGCCTCTCGATTTTAGAATGGACATTCAATCGAATCGCTTCTAACGTCAAGTATAGATACAATCATTTTATATTCGAGTCACCTTCGATAGACTTAATAAAATCAAAAATCGATTTTAAATTAAATAAATACTATAATAACTCAATGTGCAAAATGATGGAAAATATACATAAAAAAAAAAACACACAATATACAATTACTATAATTAAATTCCCCCGTGTTTAATAATAAATATCAATAATATCGCAAAATAAAATCTAAAAATAATTAATTTTACTAGGTAGGTTTAAATGTATTCGCTAATGTTTTGATATGTTGATTTTGAAATTTAATTTGATTTTTATTTGTATAATATTAAGAGGACGCCACTTCCGCATCCATGCTATCTTTTTACAGTTCTTCTGCTTTACAAACGACATTTACATTTTTCGTTCAGTAGAACAAATGTTATGCCGTTAGTTTTAATATTATATTGATTGATCTATTACCAAACTTCTCAATAGTAAGAAAATATTCCGGGTTCTTCTGTTTCAGGTTATTATGGATATTTTAATTTTAAAACGAGATACGACTATAAGAAATATTACAAATTAAAAATGCTTGTATCTCGGTTAAAAATCAAAATATCGAATACGACCAACATACGAGTATAAGCATCAAATATGCAAGATAATGTTCTCGTCTTTAAGTTTATTAATAGGTTAACTGATTCTAATATTAAAACTAACGGCATAAAATATTTTTCTCTACAGAACAAAAATTTATCTTGAAAATGTCTCGCGTTTGTAAGACGGAGATGGTAAATGTACTTATAGAGTTGTAGTTTTCTTTTAAGGTAGTGATCAATTATACTTTATTATTTCGTTGTTGTCTGTACCATTTTTGTCGAACAATGGCATTGCGGGAGGTAATTCGAGTACATATAAGATAAGATGGACTACCTGACTAAGGAAGCGATTCGTGTGCGTTGATGAAAAAATATATTTCTAACAATTGCGATAGTTGATAACATTATAATGACACACGGGAATTATACCTAACCACCTAATATAGATTATACAAATTTCCGTTGCATATACATTACGAATTAAGATAATATGGGCTGGCAACGATATGCTATGCGGGTGTAGCGGTGCAGTCAAGTTTTAATGCGGGAAAATCGTAATTAGAATTTATATATACATGACCACAACGATTTCAGCGTCACTTTTCTGAACTAACAAATCGTATTTTATTAAAATGTGTATTATTTTAGTAGGTATTGTACTTATTACAATATTATTATCGGAACACGAGCTCCATCTACATTCGAATGTCATCTCTACGTTTCACATTGGTTAATATTATTGATCATAGGTTAATTAAAAAATAGTGCGTTAGGCTCTGTGTTTATCCCACCACGACGACAATTTATCGGTACCGTTGCCGGTTCATATTAAACGAGTTCGTGATATATACAAACGAGTCGTCAATTTTCGGGTACATTTTGAAATATCATCGGCAAACGAGGTTCGTCGATATCATACGTACAATATTATAATATGCGGCCGTACGTCTAGTAATAAAGTCGGTTAACGAGAAAAAAAATCTCGATTTAATGTTATGGCAAACAAAATTATTCTTTTGTGTACCTACAAACATGTTACAATATTTTAATGTTTCAATAACAACTTAGCAAAACGAAACCGATCGGTATTATTATTATATACAAGGTCACAGGCAGTCACACGCGCGCGGGAACGTCGTGATTTGTCGACTGAATATTATTATGAAATGGGCGATAACATTTTTTAGCCGTTTGTCGTCGGCTTTCTGTGTATTTTTTAAAACGGTTCAAGTTCCAAGGGCGAAACAAAGCGCATATACGAGTACAAGCGATTATACATTTTTTAAGAGAGTGACCAACTCTGCAGGAACACATTTCTGTTGGTCGACACGCTATCAGGTGTTTTGTGTTACTAAATTGTTTATGTGCGTGATAAATAAGTATTTATTTTTTTACTCTCGGTTAAATATTTCGTTTCTCAATCTTCTGTGGTTTTTAAAGGCCATCAAAAACTTACTGTTGTAACGCATACCTGCTTAAATCTATCCTTATCCCGAACCAACGCTTCTCCGTCTTGTATTCCAAATTCCAATGTCTATGACTATTCTTATTCCGTCTATTCTCCCGTGTTTAGGCTTATTCAGTGGTCTTTTGTCGTCGGGTCTCGATTTTAGAACTGAATTAATTATTCTATAATATTAAATATTTCATTATTCGAAATATGTATTTAATTTTTTTTATTTTTAAACGCCAAAATAGGAAATTTTGTACATGGTAATCTTAAAGTTAACTAGAAATATATGGGAGGGATGTCAGCGGCGGAGTTATCTAAGGGAAACGATGGAAAGAGCCCGGTGTGGAAAGACTAAGTAACATTGAGTACACGAAAAAGAAGGGAATTATGAAACCCATAAAAGGGGCGGCGTTGTAGCAAATGAAACAGGAAATGGGTCCTGGTGGAGTGAATATTGAATATAATATTCATTATATTTCACACTAAACATCATGGCGGATACCTAACGAGTTGGCCGCTCTCTTATTTATTTAAAGTTGCTCAAGTATATATTAAAGAGCCTACACAACCAAAGTGTGGCCAAACGTATAATGCATTATTCCGATTGGTTGATGACTCGTTATCTATATCCACTGACCGCTATTTCGTATACGAATACAGCTGTACTGACATTAACGTAAGCTTCATAAAATTAATAAACTTCGTCTCAAAATGCTATAATATCCACGTTGTTAGAATACTAGCATACAACAACTAGTGTAATCATTTGGTGACTGATTAGATGGGTCCATTCATATAAGCAATAGGCCGAGTTTGCCATTATTCTTACTACAAACCGTATACGGATATCTATTCATTATTAAATGCAGTCGATGCATTTTGGATACCTAGTTTGGATACATAGGAATCCCGGTGACAGCGCTATAGAAATCCGTATTGTCGAAGTGTATATTATAACGCGCGGGAGAATATAAAAGATTAAGATCCGAGTAATGTTATTTTATTGCGACCAGAGAAAATGTAAACAAAAAGTTTATATGCTTTATTAAAACGAATATCGGTCGACGTTTTCGCCTTGTCTATAATAATACACGTATATTATTTCGGGAGACATCTTGTTGGCCGAAATCCGGTCCGCGAGCGTTTTCCAAAGCGTTTCGAAAATCACATAAAACGTGCGCTATACAGCGCACGTTTTATTAATTTGGGAAATCGCGGCCGCGGAACACAAGGATTTCGGCCAAGAAACTTCGAACCGTATTTTATATATATATATAAAGTGTCTCCCATCGCTATATGATATCTCCTTTTCGATTTACGGACAGCGCCGAAATGTATTTTTCCGACTATTACCTATATAATATTGTACGGAGAGGTTTATTTTTATAGAGAGGTTTACTCAGGGGATCGATCGTTTATTGATACGGATTCACGAAAGCTCTCCGAATAATATCATACGTGTAACTACATCCGCGGCGGACTCAGAAAATAACGTTCCTCTATTTTTCCCGCTCGGATATTCGCGATGCAATAATTGCGTAGCGATAATCGTATTGTACAGCTAGGCGCGTGATAAAAAAAAATAAAAAAAAAAAAAACCCCCCCGAAAAAATACGTCGTTTATAATAATCATCAATCTTCCGAAAATCCTCAATATGTGCGTGGTAACTATACACAATACCATACCTATTATTATATATTGCGTTAAATATACATAATTTATCTTCGTTAACAAAATTATTGCGAACAAATCAGAATGTATTTTACCGATGACGCCTATATATATATATATATATGCACGAGTATAATAATACGTACACACCTCCCCTCCACCCTCCCCGTACGATAGTAGTATTATTTCGCCTCCGAACAATTTAAATATTCCCGTCGTCGCTACAATGTTTTATTATTTTACACATAATATTATCACGCGCATTCGAAAAAACGGTCGCGCGCTGCGTATTTTTTACGTTATAGATAATGTGTGTTTACGTATTATTTTTCTGAACGGTAAAACAGAAACAATAAATTAGGCGGTCGCGGGTGGCCGCGTGGTGGTGGGGGGGGGTCGGAGGAGGGGCGTTGAGGGGATACCGGTGAGAGTAGGGCTGCGGTAATGTTTTTAAACGTTTAAATATTTCGTGTGTATACGATTATAAAACGCACATCAGAAATACCCGTACGTACCGCAGTAACTGAAAAATGTAATTAATTTCGGTTTTGACGTCGTTTATTTATTTTACTTCGAGTATTATATGCGCGAGAAACCCGCAGAACGTTCGCCGTATAAACGCGATTATACTATGTATCATAGGTACTGCAGCAGCGTGGGCGTACAAATAAACGTCTACTTAAACGAAAAAGTAAGACGGCAATACGGCCGTGTACAACCCTCATTACGGATTATTACATGCAGCCGGCTTTTGTTTAATTTTATACAAAAAAAAATACAATACAATACAATACTTAATAACGAATAACCACTTCAAAATTTACGTATACAAAACGATTACGAGCGGAAAAAATAACAATTTCAATTTAACAAAATATCGTTCCGTATACGCGTAATCATCCATTATTAACACGAAATGCGTACGAGTATGAAAATACGCCGAAGGTCTTTTAATATTTCATATACATTCGTGAATGTTTAGGAAATAATATAACCTATTTAGGCGGGGTTGGTAACGGTGTATATTTTCGTCGATTTCAGACTTAAAGGCCAGACAAAACTGTAAGAACTGTATATTTTTTTACTCTTTTTTTTTTTTTTTTTCGTTAAAGACCCTAGGCTTTATTATCTGACCGGCCTTTTATAAATATATTAAACATTGTAAATTATAATCTATCTTATGATACCTAAACGGGGAAAAAATATACTAATCGAGTCCGAGGATTATTTCCAGTAAAATATAAAATCAATCATAATATACGAATATGGAGACGACTACGTAATATCGTTCATATTATCATCTTTAGGACTTTGGTCAGATAATATAATCTCAGTTCCGTACACAGCCAATATTTGAACACGATTTGAATACATACGACGTTTATCACATACATTTTTACCAATATGAAAAACATAATTTTATCATACTAATTTGATGTTTTTTTTTTTTTTTTTTTTAATTTGACGGGACTCAGTTAGTATTAAAACATAGATTCAATTAGTATTATAACTATAATTTCAAGGGACTCAATTAGTATATACTTAAAAACACCCCGGGACTGAATTCGTCCTTAAAAGTTTTATTGGTGATTCAGTCCGTATGCAGCCTGTCTTATAACGAATGACCATTGGATTAGCATGATGATCTATAATAATCTATGAAGATCGTATAGCTATGTTGTACGCGGCAAATCATACCACGGCTAACGAATTTTTTCGGTGGATTTCAATATTTAAGATTCTGAGTGAAGCGATGAATGAATTGGTTTTACAATACTTATTTTTAATTTTTTTGACACTTTGTACGAAATGTTTAGTTAGAGATATTGCTCAGATTTTTTCGAGTGTAGCACCTCTTCTGAAAAGAAATTTTATCTACTTGGTACTTTAAATGTGCCTTTTTTTATTTTTCAAGCAGTTTGCACAATAGTTGGGAAAAACGAGAAAATTTACAGACATTTGGACAAAAAACTCATATTTTCTATACTAAAATTGTCAAAACAATTTAGCAATTTTTGAACTAAATATATAATTATAGCTCAATTAATTGTCTACAATTATAGAAATTTTAATTTCGCTTTTAACGTTATCTTTAATCGGTAAGTCCTCTGTGGATAAAATTGTTAAAATTAACAAAAATGCTTAGGAATTTAACAGGAGGTATATTAAAATTTGTACTTCGTGGTCAACGAGAAAAAGTTGAGTTTAATGTGGTATTTTTTTATAAGAACTTTAATATCAAATTTTGACGAAAATCGTAAATACAACATGTAAAACATGTAGGTATAACCAAACGCCGTTTAGAATCAACTATGATCTTTACTTTTACTTGGAATTTTGTTCTAAAAAGTCACATTCATCCATATAACTGGACTTACCATTTCCTCTTGAACGCACATCGAACAGTAAGTTCAGTGGAAAAGACCTATCGTTAAATGTAGTCAATAAATGTAAAAATTCAAATTTTACCGAATTGGAGATGATTTTGAAATGTTGGGCGTATTATAATTTTGTTTTTATTATAACAGCAGACCTTTAAGTTTTAATAAAAACCGTAATTCAAAACATGTTTAACCTAATAAGGTTCAAAACCATTTTTCGTTAGCAATAATTTTAAGGTGCGTAATGCCTAATATTATTGAATATATATATATAGTATCTATCTATACTCAATACTAATACTCTACACATCCTGCTTTTTACAAAATCCATTTAAAACAGTGGCACACCCGTCGCATACCGGTCCGCGATCGCACCGGTACGACATATGAATCTTAGAACCGTTCCTGACTACAATATTAAGTAACGCTTCACGAAGTAAATACATGCAGCTTATAATAGACCTTTTTTTTTTATTCTGGATAAACGAACGAATTAAAAAGGTATTTTAAGTATTTATAATTGGTATACAACTATAACATATACGAACATTGAAAAGATTTAAAACGTTGAAACATAAAAAACATCCTGTGTATAGGTATACTCATGCATAATAATGCAACATGGAATAACCACAAAACAATACAAAATGATAAAAAAAAAAACATAAGATGTATTCATTTTTTTATTAGTTTTTTTTTTTTTTTTTTAAATTCGTATAATGGATAAACGAACAAATTCGTTTTGCGCGGTCTCGACGTTATATTTTACAACCAATATAATATATACGCCGCACAACCGCAGTGTTCTAATAAAAGGGAAAACGCTTACGAGGCACTTACACCTATTATAATAGTAATACTAATAATATTAGAAACGTTTTATTCGGAGCAAGCCTTTCGTATACTGCGTACGAAATAAGAAGTACTGCTATACCGTTTGGCTCACAGCAATCGAATTTCTGAAATACGAATATTTTTAAAGCTGCCTCTACGAGACGAATTACAATAAGAATTGTATTTTGTGTCAATAATCCATCCGCACGGTATTTAAAATTTCTTTTTTGGGTACTCGTAGCTGATAATCAAAACAAAAAGGCCAAAAATCTAATACGGCCCATGGTTGTACCAGCAAGTTGTTTTAGCTGGGAAGTTGGAAAAGTAGGATGCATAGAGTCATTTAATTTATGTGTGTACCAAACAATAAAACATTGCTGACGAAATACCGTTCTGAGCGGAGTTCGGTTAAACTGCATGTTTTAAAATTCGGTGATTTTTACAATTTTCGTCACGTTGTTAAATTTTAAAACATTTCTGTTCAGCCATAACAATTTTATACGAATGATAACTAAAAAACTCGAAAATGTTAAATATATATAAATACTAATAGTTCAAAAATCTCCATGTTTTGGAACATTTTACCACGTTTAAAAAAAAATAAGTATACATTTTCTCTCAACATTTCAAGTTTATAAATATTTTTAACTGAATTACAAAAAAAAAAATGTATACATTTCGTACATTTTCCTTTTTTCCTACCTTTTTTTCCAATTATTCTGAAAACCTCTTGGTAAATCAAAAATGATTTCTCTAAAGTATCAAATAATCAAGTAGACAAAATTTTCTTTCTGAAAAGGTGTTACGCTTGATATTTTGCTCAATGTGTGGGTCACTGTTACGTGTAAGAAGTTGGGAAGGTAGGTTATATAGAGAAATTTAATGTATATATGTATGCAACGATTAACTAATGCTAACGAAAAACGATTCTCAGCGGAGTTCGGTTATACAATATGTTTGAAAAGGTAAATATTACATTTACAATTTTCGTCAAAATTTGATAATAAAATTATATAAAAAAAATACAACGTTAAACTCAATTTTTTTCCATAAAATGCTTGAAAAATCAAAAATAACCTTTCTAAAGTACCAAGTAGATACAATTTCCTTTCAGAAGATGTGCTAGATTCGAAAAAATCGGAACAATAATTCTGATAGACATTTTATAATACGGTATATCACATGTAAATACATTTATATACTTGACGACCAAAAAATATTACATATTATAAACAGCATATTCTGTAATATTTTTTTTTTCCGACATAAATAGTTTTAAATAATTACAAAAAATAATTTTAACGTCGTAAAGCTATCCTTGAACAATATCATAAATTTTACTGTATGCATTTTTGTGTGTTTAGTTATAATTGTTATTCAAATTGTATATTATACGTTATATATACTTAAAAAAATATTATTGTTTTATAATATTTTTGATTCCGATTTATTTATTTTACAAATATGTGTGTGTGTGTTTTTCCCGGAAAACACGTTTTCGGTTATAGTCATACCGGTACTGTAACTCTAAAAATACTAAAAATAATGTAATATACTTTTTTCGAAAAAAATTTCGACATTTCCAATAATTATTATTAAAAAAAGAAGAATGCTTTTCTAGGTAAAAAAAAAAAAATAATCATTTTTAGTGAAATACTCCGAATTGCTCATACCTTATAATAACAGAACGATAGTATTACCCACATTTTCCGTCTCAGTTTAACCAACAGGCTACATAGGGAAATTATGTTACTTTTGTAGAACCCGATCAGGTGGAAATTAAAGTTTTCACATAAAAAACAAAATTTAAAGAGAATAATATTTCCGGAGGCTTCACGTAGCTTTTTTCCTAAAAAAAAAATGTATAAATAAATATATCAAATAAATCGCATCGATTAAAAATAATAAATCATTACTATAATAATTATTCTAATTTCAATATACGAACGCCAAAATGTATGTACTATAACGTAAATTTTTAGATTCATAAAAACCGTGACATAATTAGTGGTGGAAATCCGGATTTTCGGATTTTCGCAAAAAACAGCAATTTATGCCACTTAAAAATCATATAAGTGTTAAATATTTTACAATGATGTGTACTTAAGTAAAATATGTTTTATAAAAGTATAAATATAAAACAAAGGACCATAAAATTAAACTGATTTTGGTTTTCGGATTTGCTGAAATCCGAAAGCCCAAAGCATTTTATAATTAAAGTTTAGGGTTTTTTTTTTTCGAATTTTTATCCAAACATTTAATTTAGGTACACAGTTTTATATTGTAATAATATTTAATACATATTTATAAGATTTTCAAGCAGCTTAAAAAGCTTTTTTTTTTTGAAAAATCCAGATTTTCGGATTCCTATCACTAGATATAATATGTTACTCAACTTTTGATATGGTAATAATTTTTAAAAATTTGATTTGATTTTATTTTTTTAAAAATACATATGGTTTTTGAATCATATAAAATTGCATTGTGTGTTAAAAATTTACTAATAATTTGCACAACAACACGTCATCAGGTGACGAATACATATATTATAAGTAATAAAATACAATCAACATCCAGTTTAAATGATCAAACGCGTATAAAAACATGTGTAGATCACATGAAAGAAAATAGTCACTTTGGCGTAAACAAAAACCCCTTGAAGTCTGGTGACCCGGGAGCCATGCCCTCCGTCGCTCCCTCCGCCCTCTTAATTAGGACATTATTCTCGGCCGAATATGTGTACGGTTTATTTGTGCAGAGGTTTCGGACGATTGTAATAGACGAGGTCTCGTTGCGTACAAAATAATATTAGGTACAACTCGGTGCACGCTGAGTTATTACACACAATTCCGCGGTAGCTCGTGTTTTATTATTTTAATTAGGTACACGTATACCCACATTTTACCGACGACGGAAGCTGCGGAAAAAAAAAAAAAAAATGCTTTTTTTCCCTCAGATTTCCCTGCTGTTCCGAGTTGTTGTCGTGGTCTAGTATAGCATAGTTGCTAAAAGTGCTAGAAGTGTAATCACTTGCACACGTCGCACAATGTATACGCGTAGTAGTATAACAGTTGGGTAACGCGCCTGCATCCACCTTTTGTGTTTTAAGCGAATGGGCAGAACATTTTTACCGACGATAACGTAAACACGGTTACCTCCCTCACCTTCAATCGCGTATAACACGCAAAACGCGCAGTGTTGACGAGCGTTCGGAAATAGAAAAATGGAGAAAATAACGTGTCCCCTTTCGCCGTGATACTCTCCATTTCCCATACCCACTGCCCTCCTCGGAGAAAAATATAATACGATTTCCCCGTTTCCCATTGGTTTATCCGTACGAAATGTTGTTATCGTTTCGATATAATAATGTACACCGTGTACCCCGACCTATACGCATTATTATAACATACGAGTTAGTACAGTTTATTCGTGTTTACATGTTATTTTTCGCGCCTCTATTTTTTTTTCCCGCGTTATACATGTATATCGCAGTGAACATACTTAAGATTACCTGTTTTTTTTTTTTTTCGTATCTATGGACTTATATAATCTGTTGAACTCGGGCTTTCACCCGTATTTATTTATTTATCATATAAATAAATTATTATTATGTCTCGTGGGGAACAGAAAAATTCGTTAAATAGAATTAAATATTTTTTTATGTTCCTACAGATATATATTTTAATTTAATCATAATTATATAAGTGTATATTTGAAAAAAAAATAATAACCATTGCTAACGAAAAAACGATCCTGAGCGAAATTCGCTTGATAACGTTGCATTTTCAACAATATATATATGTCATATTATGGTTAAATAATTACATATTCATTGAATATTTTCTTTAATAATATTTGTTTGACATACAGTGTACATATATTTTCCCGTTTTTTTCCCCGAATTTTCCCATTTATTGGAAAACCTTCTAAGAAAATCAAAACATAACCTCCTTAAAGAACCTCTCCCAGTCAGATTTCCTCTTTTAGTAAAAGTGCTATCATTTTAAATCAGTGCAAAATTGCTGGCATAAAAGCTGTTCACAGATAAAGAAAATAAACATCATTGTAAAATCAAAATTACATCGGTCTATACTGTAATATATTTATCGCGCCGTGTTATGTATAGGTACATTTTATTTATTTTCTAATCTTGACTATATAAAAACTTATATAAAAAGGAACTAAGTGCGC
The DNA here is from genome assembly GCA_902439185.1 of Cinara cedri. NCBI lineage: Eukaryota > Metazoa > Arthropoda > Insecta > Hemiptera > Aphididae > Cinara > Cinara cedri. The sequence goes on along the minus strand of CABPRJ010000964.1, from coordinate 1,061,520 downwards.
CCAAAATGTCATAACAGTGATACAATAGATATAGTGGATACAAAAACCCATTTGCAATTAACATCTTTAAATCCGTTTATTTTATTTATAATTTGGTTTATTATCAACTATCGATAACTCTTCGATGCTTAAAATATGATTACATGATTAAGTTCACTTTGTACATTATATTAAGTATACGTAATAATATAATAAACTATACGTCAAGACTTGGAGTATAAAATGTATAACATAACTTCATAACTTTTTTTTCCTAATCACTCACGGGACACTTGACCCGAAAATTCGGTATCACGCCGCCACTGGTTGTGCGACCGTTCCTTTATACTACAAAAAAAAAAAAAAACCATTTAATATCTCGTCTTCTGTAAGTTTTTGGTGACTTTCGTCTTTGACCACGTCTTCACCAAATATACTGTTATTCTTATTATATTTTTAACATCTTCACAATATTATCGTCAACAAGCGATTGATATACAGCTACAATATCTTCCGAATTATCGAAAAAAAAAAAAAAAAAAACAACCACGGTTGTTACCAAACAATTTATTCGTCATAAATTCGATGTATTCGATAATTTATATCGAATACATCGGTTCGCAGAAACATCGGATTCGTTATACGGAGATAATAAATTTACTCGTAATTATCAACGAAGACCATGACGATTTTCAAAAAATATATCGTTAAACAGAATAGTTCGTTAAATTGAAAGTTCGTTCTAACGGAAGTTTCATTGTAGTATTATTATAAATGTATCGTATACTTGAATCGAGAATAATAATAATACGTTTCTATATTTTTTTTTTTTTTTCGAACCGAATTGTTGGCTGCGATATCATTCAAACACATAATATATAATAATTAAGGCTGTGAATTTGTAGGAAAGTGCATTTTTTTCAACCGATTGTGAAACGTAGATTTCTAAGTACATAACTTGAATTATGTAACAACAAATTCGTTTATGAAACTTTTATATTGCATTTTTTGACGTTTTTAATTTTTAGGGTTATTTTTTTGGACTTTTAAAGTCATATTTTCCTTTTTAGTTCATTTTCCGGTATTTTTAATCGAATTCCGTCAGTTAACATCTTTACATACACATAAAGAAAAACATGTTAAAAAATATATTTAAATTTTTTTTTCGTTTTTTAACAAAATAAATACATAAAAAAATGTTTCAGGCAAATAGAATTAAATTATCACAAAAATCAACCGATTCGATCAAAATTTTTGTAATTTTTCTTAAAGAAATTTTGGATAACCGAACCATCACGATAGGTCAAAACCGCTGTGAATTAATGAATGGCTTGTTCTGTTACAAATTTCGTGTATTTCCAAACGAAAAAAAATTAATGTATTTATTTTTAACAATTTTTCGATTTTATTTGTTCGTTATCGGAGAATTTTCAGGACGTAAAAGCGTTTCGTTGTTTTTATGGAATTTTCGGGGTTTTACGGTACAACGCATTCTGCCTGCGCTATATAATAATGACGAGTACCTAATGCTGTCTGTAGCGAACGTGCAAAAAAAACGAATTCGACTATTAATATCTGAGGTTTCGGTTCGGATGTCACATTAGTTTTTTTTTTTTTTATCAAATTACGTTTCGAACCGAATATTATAACGTGAAGCAACCACCGTGGCGTTTGTGTGCACGCGGACAATAATATGTGCGACCCGGTCAATTTCTGTCGTTTTTTTCGGCCACGACCTTTTTTATTAAAATACAGTATACATAGTTCAGACGTAGTCCCGCGGGACCGGGGTCTTGGCCTCATCATCATTTTCCGCCCGGCGCACACGTATCCACATATTCAGTGGTATTATACCAACGCAGTATATTATTCATTATTTCTAAATTCTAATACATTATTCCTATATAAAAAATCGTATATTATATTATGTCTCGGAAATCGTATAAGTAATATATCGGATAATATTATACATTATACTCTTACAGCGTGTACCGACTAGACAGGGTGGGTACTTTCACAAATGGCCCGTGCGGGCGAAAATATTCTTCGTCGATTTTTTCGAACTAAAAAAAAAGAAAAGAAAAATATACAACAGCAAACAGCCAAGTCTAATTTGTCCCTCCGTTTCTGTTTTATATGGCTTTGTAAGACAATGAATAATAACCGAATACTATGAGTAATAATAATAATAATACAGTACTATAATATTATTCACTATATACTACGAAACTACTCTACTTCAAAAAAAAAAAAAAAGAATAAAAACAAAAAACTCGTGAAATTTGAGCGAATGAAAAATGGTTAGAGGTCGAAAGTTGAAACCCTTTGCCTTTGACACTGAAGCAATACACATACAAAATGTCATCCCTCGGCATCATTCGAGGCGTTCAAAGCATAAAAACCATAACCTCCGTAACAGCATAGTGAAATTCGTATTGAAATTAAATTAAAATCAACTATTCACGGTCCACCTACAAAACATAAAACTGTATAATTTCCGAGTTTAAGCTCGTTTGGTCATAAAAATAGCCGTTAGAAATTTACAAAAGCGACGTGTGAAATATATTATGCATAATATGTACAAAAGATACAATACGGTAAAACCGTTTTTATTTTGGGGGAAAATTTAATAGAAAGACAATTTAAAATGTTATTAGGTGTATGGGCCGGTGATATACAATAGATATACCATAGCTAATATTTAAATAATCGATACTACAATACTATAGATACTTATGTAACAAGTATTGCAGTACGAGACACTAGAAACTTACGTTTCATGTTTATTTACTCGATAATCATTAAAACGGAAAAATATTAACCGCGCGTTTTTCACGCACGCGGTGTCACAAAGAACATTTTATTCGGAACGTTTTTCGAAATTATCAACGATCACTCATGTATACTTTATAGATCTGCAGGTACTTCGAAACGAGCGTCCGCAGACGGTCGGTATTATATAGATATGTACTTTGCTCTCAGTATCGCATTACACAGATACTCGATACTTTCCGGTACTGTGCCTACCGTGATTCGAGATAAAAGATACAATGGAAATATCGCGGGTGCTGCCCGACCCGGAATTAAATTATGTTGGCGATGTTCTTTTGATAATTACACATACGTCGATGACCCGTTTGAAATGCTTGTTATTTTTGTGCTGATGAAATATTTAGCCCTTACAACAATAATGATATGCACACTCGAACTTTCACGCGCGATTTTCTTTTGCCGTCGATATTTATCGAACGCCCGCGGTACCCACGTAACGAAATATACTGTGCAGTATACTATACTATACCTACAAACAAATCGTCCTCGAATCAATAATTCAAATCGAAGTAGAATTTTTATCTTTCAATACGAACCTATATATTCACGTGGACCGCCCCCGGCGGGTAAATAACGTGGCGGTACTGCGTTTTGTCTAGTGTTGTTTAATACCCAAGACGCCCGGTTGCACGCCTTCTTGAGAACACGGCCAGCCTCCGAATTATACACTAAATACATTTTAAATGTCGATTGTAAAATGATTGCGTTTACGTTAACCGCGTCTACCTGCAGTGTGTATTATACTGCAGTATAATGTATATGAAAATATTAAATTATTAGTGGTCCGGAAATCGATTTTCGAATAGCGCGCCAAAATCTGTCGCGGGCCGAATATGACGTGTGCGTGTTTCGATATAATATTGACTGCGATACTAATTTAAATTTAAGTATAAACGTAAGCTGATACGATCGGCGGCGTGTCGGTAAATAAATTTGCCTCGTACCTACGCACTGCCTTGACGTGCCGACGTAAATAAATGTTTACCGCGCGTACCTACTCTTGAAATTTACTCAATGCTGTAACAGTTTTGAAATTCACTCAAGTACTCATTTAGTTTCTAACAAATATCCGCACTGTTACGCATATTTTTTCAAAATTCAAACAAAAATGGCGATTTTCAATGGTAGTCAATAGGACCGCGACGCGTGATAAAACGGTGTGAACGTATAGACTCGGTTTAAAAACGAATCGTAATCTGACAGCGTATAAGATGCAGCGGGATATACGTACGCTACGAAGCTCTACGTTTTTAAACTCGCCTGATCCGGTACGTCTGCTCTCTTTCGGAACAGAGAATACGATAAAATAATAACTGTTGATAACTAATAGTATTATTATTTTTTTTTTCACTCTTTAATGGTGACGATAAATCAAAAGTGAGGGGAATACTTTTTATATGAAATACACCTATATATACATATATGTATAATAATAATGATAAAATTATATTTATACCGGCTATAAAAACAGTTAGTACTCGTTTAAAGTAGCAATAATGTCTAACAATAACATGCAACTACTAAAATAAAATATTATACGTATATATATATATATTAGTGAAGATCCCGCACGGGCACGTTGAAAAACTACCGAGTCACGGTGTTTAAATGCTCTAGGAATTGCATACCCCCCTGGAAGGTATGGTAAATTGGGAGGAGGTATACATATCCTAGCATTATGCTACCGGCGGGGTATAGATAATCTTGGCACAATCGTACCGGGTGGGAGGGCGCGATGTTCCTCGATACGAAATGCCCGTGACACCGGTGTAAGTATATTGTAATCCATTTTTTTTTTTTTGTGTTGTTTTCCTGCCCTTATCGTTCCCGATTCCATATCTTTATCAGATTATCGGCGTCCGTAATTGCGTCACTATGGTTTAATAACTGATATTATGGACTCGTGTCCGGATTAACGTATAGACAGGGTGGGCACGTGCCCGGGGTTAGACAATGACGCGGGCTATTTTGTCGTTTTCTATTAATACGCACTAGCATCCAGAATTAAGCACATTTAAATGTTTTAAACGTTATAATTTTGTTGCCGTAAATCCGTAAATTAAAAATCACTTATCAATTATTCAGACATTTGATTAACAGCGGACTGCGTATAGGGAACGGGACATTGATGTTTTATACCGATAAATCGAAAAATATCTCGATGTACACCGGCACAAACTCAAGCGGTATACCGGTATAGACACTATACGAGATACCGGTATATACAAAAAAACGAATTTCTAATATGTATAGAAACTAACGGATTTCGAGTTTTTCAACAGAACAAAATGGTATAATATTATACAATCGATATCTTATTAATATTGTAAAAGCGAAATTTCGTTTGGACGGATGCACGTTTGTTATCATTTTTCTATTATTTCGTTTGGCACGGGAACAACGCCGGGCGGGACAGATTGCTGATAATGCGTATCGAAAATAAATAAACGCGATCATATTTTTATAAAAAATATCATTATTATAATAACGGCCGATGATATTGTATAATATTTTCGAAATGTTTCACTCCGGATTTGTGCGGCGTGCAGTAGTGCGCATGATGGATTATTGACGTATTCTTGTTTTACACGGCCCGACGAAATAACCCCGAATTATTATTATTATTTTTGTTTCAATCTACCTACCATCGTAATATTATAATAATTATGTACAAATATTTAAATTCGAGTTATCTTGCTGGTGGAGTTATTTTCCTCACCCCTTTTTTATTTTATTTTTTTCTGGTTTTATTTGTTTTTTTTTTTTTTTTTTTTTAGAAATATCGTAAAAACGAATATTCAGTTCGTTTAAAATGAAAATGTTTAAAAGCGCTGCATCATCACCATTTCCTGTGTTTCCCCGATGCGGCGGTAAATATCCGAATACCTGCGACGTCACGCTTATATACGCTGTTTGTTCGCCATATTATTATATTCGACGCGAAAGACCGGAAATATTATAATAATTAGAGATTATTTGTTTATTGCGCTAACCGTTTACACACTAGTATTAGTATAGGCCTAATGTAAAAAAAATAAAAAAAAAAAAAACTCGGACATATAACCCACCGTATGGGTAGGTCACTGCCCCGTAATGTTGTAGGCGATGTTGGGAAAATATAATAATTAATATTATCATATTGGAATAATGCTTAGGTTATGTATTGTGCATAAAGATTTATCGTTGCTTAATAAAGATAATTCTGAATAGAGTACTATTATATTATCTGCAGTCGTGGTTTACCCATAGGTTTTTTTTTTCGTAGGTATTTGCTTTTATCTATATTAAATACAATTATAGTGATGATTAGTTTTTCAATTGTATGAAAAATTCTAAAGTTTCCAAATCTAAAATACGGATTTTAAATAAATGTTTGATTTCAGATTCCCTGAGTCCGAATTACTCGGATTTTTCCCACCACTACACTACTATAACCCACACAATAAGGTTCTAGAAAATTAATTTTTTTCATTCCGTATATGTTCGACCGTCTTATAAATTAAATCGAGTGATGTTATTTTATCGTATTATATTGTTGCAGACTACAGTTGGGTACGCTGGTTTTACTTCAATTTAATTATTGTATTGTTGATAAAACAACACTATCAACTAAACTCCGCTCAGAATTGGTTTTTCTTTAGCAACGGTTTATCGTTGCTAACAGATATACATTGAATTCCCGTCTGTATCCTACCTTTCCAACTCCCCACCTACAACAGTGACTGCACCCACGTGCGAAGTACGTCCGTTCTTTTTTTTTTTTTTGTTAATGATTTTAAATGCGTAGGTACTTATGAATAACCGCAAGTTGCGTCTGAAAACTCATTGGTGCTGCCATTGGCAATAGTTAAAATGTTTATTTTTATTTTTGTTTTTAACCTATTAACTTAAGTAAAAATGTATGTAGTTAACTGTTAACAATTTCATTTTCATTGTATAATAATATTATGCTAAAATTTTTACAATTGTCCAAGTCAACCGGGTGAAGGTAAAATCGATTTATCCGCTGAAATTTGAATATTAAAACAAGTCATCGTGTATATTTATAATACGGTTTTCATGGAATAAAGTTTTCTCAGTATCAAAATTAACTATATTATTCCTGTTTCTCTATGTACAATATTTCAAAATCACCATGTTTACTGGGAGAATATACTTAATGAGCCATTTGACTAATTTGCTATTATAATTGCATTTCTTTATCCAGTCGTGTATTATTATATTCTAGTTTATGATCATAGCGAAGAAGTTTTTGGTTGTACGTAGTACGACGTGTGATTTTTTTTCAGTTTTCGGATACCATTTTTTTGATGATGGCAAAATGCTCCAGGAGTTCTATTTATGACAACTTTTTTAGATTGAACACGAGAGGTACCTATACCAGCTAGTACCTACGCTGAAGATGTCATTTTCCAAAACTCTCAGTTGAATTCCCCGCGAAAAATAATCGCGAGAATAAAAACAACGAGAAAACATTCTCGAGGGGCGAAAGGTATTGAAATCGACTCGGATCCGTCATTATTTTTGTTCTCATTTAAACCACGAAAAAAAAAAAACGACACTTTTTTTTGTCGCGTTTTATTTATTTTATTCCGATAAATTTTCTAAACGATAACATCGTTGATATTTATGCCATCAATAATCAAAAAAAAAAAAGATTACAAATACTAATAACAAACACGTGTTGGCTGTGATAACTAATCGATGTCGACAGTGTTGTATACAGATATATTTTAAAATTTGTATTGGCACGGATAAGAGATAATTGCTGGAATAATTATCTATATGAAGATAAAAGACATAGTAATTTAAGTTTTCTAGATACAAATTAAAAAAATGTTTTATTTAAATAGAAAAAAAAACCCTTTTTTATTCATAACCTATCATAAAAGTATGTCCTAAAAGTAGTTACCAGATATTCGGTCCATACACGGTATACACGTCTAGATATCAAAAAGGTTATGCGCATAATGTCACTTAATAATTTATTTAATTTAACTATATCTATATATATAAAAGCCAAATACCACTCATTCACTGATCGCTGTATCTCAAAAACTACACAACCTGCGAACTTAAAATTTAGAATAGACGTTCTTCTAATAATCTTAATGTGCAATAAGAAAGGATATAAAAAAAAAAATGTTGCGTTTTTAGTGGATTAATTAATAATAATAATTCATCGCCAACATGTATTAACAATTGAGTTATTAATTTTTAAAACAATCGATAGATACGCACGTAAAAGTATATAAAAGTATTATTTATTTATTGTTATGGATTACCATAGTACATGGATGAAATAAAAACAAAATGTTGAAGGTTAGTAACACGGATGAAAAAAAAACCGAGTGAAGTATAAAATAATATCAAAAATATTTTACGTTACAAAACTGTCCACGGGCGAAACCGGGTAATACAGCTAGTAAATTACATATGTTACCTAATATATTAGATAATTCGAAAAGATTTATCTATACGATTCGATCATTTATATCAGATAAATCATCATTAATCTAGATAAGATAAAATATAAAACACAACGTTGGTCGTAGTGGTGGTTATGATTATAAAATATCAATCATTTTAACATTGTGCAAATCTAACTTAGGTTATGTTTCAAAAGACGAACGCATTTAACGCTGAACAAAACCGATTGTTCCATTGCTTTGTCGTTTCTTATATTTTTCTTGGACGTTCTATTTTGTAATATTTTTGCTGTTATACATTTCCTCACATATGTATTGGGCTAAATAATAAATGGCAGGCGTTTGCAGTATATTTATGGGCATTTATTTCGAGCAATACTTTTGAATATTTTAATATCAAGGGAATCGGTCGGAAAGGAGAAAATAGTTTTTCGAAAAACACGACAACGTATATTTGTGCGTTTAACACTGCAGTGAAGTACAATAATATTATTATCTCTATGTACACTGGGTCCAGCGTATAATGGACTCCCACGAATTCTAAAAAAAAAAAAAAGGTAGACGATTTAAAAAAATCTCTCTTTAATAATAAATAGTGATGGGAAACGTTTACAAATGGTTCCATGGACAATTTAAGAAAAAAAGCACCTCTATAATGTTAAATTTCCGTTGTTTTTGTTACGCTTATATCTGGGGGTAACCTGACTAATGTTAACCTATACTGAAAATTCCATAAATAGATGGATTATTAGTGATTATTATTTAATTAGTGTTGACATTTTTTATTTCCGTCAACCCGTTTATGAAATATTTCACTTTTAAGTTTAGGCATGAAGAGAGTAATATGGAGCATCATTTGTGTGACGATACGGCACGTGGCGTTAGAATAATGCTCCATTACTCTCCCCTTTTCGAAAATTAGATGTGGAATATCTCGTACACGGGTAGATGGGAATTAAAAACATCAATTCTAAAACTATGAATTTATTTGTGACATTTTTAGTATGAATTGCTATTTGGACATCAAAAGTTGGTAATGATTTTATCCCCGAAAATAAGGGCGAAAAATAATTTGAATTGAATATTTTAGAGTGGCGTGTTTCTTAGATCAGCGTTTCTCAACCTTTTTTCATTTACGTACGCCTGGACATCGCATCACTGCTTTACGGACCCCCAAACGTCAATTTGTCATATATTTTCACATAAGCGATAGATAAGATAAATTTCACTTTTACCGCCATTACGCTTTTTTTTCATTGAACCCCCTGATCCCTTCTCGCGGACCACCAGAGATCCACGTACCCCGGTTAAAAATCACTGTTTTGGATTATTAAAACAAAAAAACAAAAATATGCGAAAAAAGTAAATACTTGCAATGGGTATCTTCGTTTGACAACCCTATACGTAATTCCAATATAGACAATTTTTTTTTTTTAAATTTACCTTAAAAATATGGGAGCCAATGTTATTATACACCGAGACCTTTATAATGTTTGCTATACTTTTGAATTTTGTATGTGATCTTCTGACTGTGCGGTATTATGTGTACCGGGAACTTTGGTCGCTTTTCAAAGTATAATGCTGCAATAATTTAAAAAAGTTTTTTGATTTTTTTTCCAACAGCGTTTTTCTAAATATTATTTATTTCAGATAATATTAATTTGATAAAGCCGGTATGCGTTTATATTATTTTAAACGAATAACATTTAACGTCGCGGTGGGCGCTCAGCTTATAATGTTATTATATTCTTTCAAACCGAAAAGTAGACAAGTAAAAAAGAAGAAAAATCCTGACACTAACTTAAATATTCTATTATTCTCGGTCCTTATTTTACCGTCGCGTTATTATGCAAACCATATAATAAAATAATATGTGTACACTTTTTTTTTATTTATAATGTACACATAACTATTATTTTTTTTTTTTTATATTTAAACTATCTACGTAATTTTATTCTTTGTGTCTCGGTTAAACAACCAACCGGTATTATACAGTGAGTTCAACATTTCATTTTACAGTCAATTTGTCCATGAAATATATATTTTTTAAACAACTGACGTATGTAGAATAATTTTGAACTCATAATATTATGTTTTATAATATTATTATATTACTGTCCTCATATATTAGAAGATATTTTCGGAAACGAAACCAATAGCCACTTTTGATTTTCAAACAGAAACTAATACTAAAAATACTAAAAATATTAAAAATACTTATACTAAAAATTGCATAAACAGATGGAATTTTAATTTAAATAAATTTAGATGTAGACAATTTTTTACTTTCCATCTACCCGTTGCACGTTAACGACATAATATTCCGCATTTTTGTTTTTGATAGGGGGTTATTTGTAATTGAACACCAGTCAAGTGCCACGCGTCGCGCCGAAACACAAAAGATGCTTCACCGCGCTTCATTTACTTATATGTATAAATGTAAAATGTCAACTACAAAATGTATTTGAAGTTTACACTAAAATTTGCTCTATTTATGACATTTTTAACATAGGTTGCCATTCGAAACGCATAGGTTGGTATAGTGGTTTCAACCTCAAAAGAGGAAAATGTAAATTGTTTGAATATAGGTTTACAGAAGCCAAAAAGATTTTACCTAAGTTATTTTTGGAATAGATAATTATTTCACAGAAAATTTGACTAGAACATGCAATTGTAAAGTCTCTGCATTTACTATATTCTCCAAACTTTGACATCGCGTCCCATTCGACTCTTGTCGGTCTTGAATCAGCTGCTATCTAATCTATTTCTAGTTTTTTTTTTTTTTTTTAACTATGGCAAAGAATCTTTGTCAATTATCGAGATTTATGGGGTATTTGTTTAATATCAAATCATCATTTTATTCTTGTTTTCCGGATCGTTAAATTTATCATTAGCAAAGAAAAAAAAGTACTCTCACTGGTATATTTTTTTTTCTGTGTTTTTTTTTAGTGTTATTATTTTTATTTTACATTTAGTGAAAAAGTAGGTATTATTACCATCTTAATTCATTTATAAATGTTTTTTTTTTTTTTTATACACTTTTTGCTATACCATTCCGTAAATGTATTTATATTTTAAATGACACAGGCAATTATTTATACCTACGTAAATTTAGTATTTTCTTTTCAAATTCAATTTCCCGTTTAAATTCTACAACGGAATAATAGTAAACGGAGCTGCTGGGAATTCTGGGCTACATAATATGTATTTTAAAACTGAATAAAAGTTGTTTTACCAGAATTGTACTTATAGTTTAATAAATTAACGCATAAACTTAAGTTTTCGACGCGACCATTTCATTTAAATCAATAAATAATGCATGCCCACACAATTGAAAATAAAAAATAAAAATACATTTTCTTTATTAGATTAGTGCACTTTGAGTGGAGCATGCTATACATCAAATTTTAATCATTTTATAAAATTACAATAATAATATTCATGAATTTAAACTTAGTTTTTACGATGTAATATATTTAATAATTGGTATTTCTTAAAACCACATAATTTGTGTTTTCCCCGCGCATTGGCACAGCACTGGTTTCATTTATAAAATATTGGTTGTATTCATACCCGTGCATAGTACTAAACGAAAAATTTTTTAAGGAAATAAAAGTGGAAAAGTTATTTAATTAATACCTGTAATCAACGATTAACTCATTGCCAATGAAAGACAATTCGGAGTGAAATTTCATTGCACGTGTTTTAAAGGGCCGTAATATATACGATTTTCGTCGAAATTTTGATATTAAAAGTCTTATGAAAAATAACAAATATGGAATACGTTACACTAAAATTTATTTTCTTGCATTTCTGGTTAGTCTAACAATTTTATCCATAGAGTATCTATCAAATAAAAATTACATAAAAAACTCGCAAAATTAAAATGTCTATAATTAATTTAAAAATAGCTAAAATATTATGAAAATTTTACCACGTCTAGAAAAGGCAAATATAAGTTTTCAAGTACCTACACATATTTTTCATTGAATTATAACAAACAAATCAGCGTTAAAAATAATAAAAATAATTTTCGTAAATTTTCCCGGTTTTCCAGATTATTATGAAAACCGCTTGAAAGTACTACTCAGAAAAAATTTACTTTCAAAAAAAGTACTGCATTTGAAAGTTAAATTTCTAATAGAAAAATTATTCACAGATAAAACAAAAAAAATTAACATCATTATTGTAAAACCAATACATTCCTTCATCTAAAAAAATAGTTATAAAAACCGTATACATTCTATTGTTTATATGAAAAACAAAAAAATTTCATAAATAAACATAAAAAAAAAAACCGTGAAATTTCCTGATTTCCCATGTGAGCGCCACTTTTGTGGTTAAATTTCCTATTAAAACCACTCTCTTAAAACTTGTGTAACTATAATAAGAACAGACCGTGAAATGTTTAGCAAAATCGGTCGAGTAGTTTTTGAGTCTATAAACCATGACCATACGTTACGTTACCAATTTGTCATACAATAAAATTGATAAATGTATGCTATTATTTTGTTATGTGATTTACTTTAGATGGCAGGCACTTTTTAAATTGGACTTTGTCTATTATTATTTTCTCGCGCTATTCATTTGTAGGTAATTTACAGTATTTCGATTCTATAAACACAAAAAGCTATTAATTTTAAAATGATGGTCTTTTTTTTTCTTGTATAAAGAAATGCTCTTTTTGGAGTACTAACGATGTTCGAATAGTTCCATACAGCCGCTTCTTTTCAGATAAATAATTGAACACGGAAAGTAAATATATCGATTTGTTCAATAAATAAACTCCGAGTTCATAAAAAAAAAATAATATCTTGAAGTATGGCCGAAAAAATGCGTAATATTTACGATACACTCATTTCTAATAAATTTAATTTTTGATGTTCTATAATAACCAGAAAAATAACTCTTTTTGGTGCCACAAAATGTTTAAAAATATTATTAATACGATTTTTTAATATTTTCGAAAAAAAATGTTAAAATGTAATTTGTTATTGAATTATATTGTAATTATTATGCATACTTCACCAATATATTGTAGTTAAAACTTCGTTCTATTCACGAGAAAAAAGAATGATAAATTATTTAGACAGTAACACGAATTTGAAAACCACGAAAACCTGGGGAGAAAAAACCGAAACCGTATTGAACTTATATTCCAGAGTCCGAATAATGTTTGAATCTGGTTTTTATTTATAAACAAAAACCCGAGTTTTACTTTACCGAGCTTTATTATACTTATTGCTTCATTTTAGTAATTTTATACTGCAAGGTATAAATTTAAATGTTTAATCAAATATCACTGCAGTTCTTCAAATAAAGTAATAAGAGATATGGTAATTACTAGAGTCCTGTTAAAACATATAAAAGTGGTTACCCGAAACTTTTTAATATGTAACACCCCGTTTAAATCAAAAACCAGAAAAATTTAAATTCCCTCTCATTATGAATACTCATCCGATTTTTATGTTTAAATTATATATTACTTCAAATTCTGATTGGAAATTTGAAGTGTGGTGGAAAATGATATTTTCGTATATTTAGATTTTTCACAAAATTTAAGAAGCATCCTGTGGTGATATTAACTTAATTTTTTCAAACGAGAATCTACAATTTTTGTGCAAATTAATGTAAACTTTTAATCAAATTAATATACTCTGAATATTTTGACATAATATGATGGCCATTTAAACGAAAAGTCTCTGAGTTGTCTGCTTTTAGTTCTAATTGGATAATGGCCGCCTTTATGCGGAATGTATCATTTTATAGGAATCTTATGCAGGTGATTTATTGTTTTGAATCGTGAATTTATTGATAACCGATTCATACTATACTACACTACACTATACTATACTATATACTGTACTATATTATATCCATTGCACATATAGATTCCAAAAATTAGAATTTAAAGCTATGCATAATTTAATTTATACGAACTGGGTGATCATGCTTTAAAAATCACCCGACGTAGTATTTGAAAATCGATATTCATTTGGGATACGTAAACGAATGATAGTGTACAATTCCGGAATGTTCTAATAATTTTGTCGTTCTTTCGTCTATGTACGTTATTTAACTGAAAAATTTAAATCGAATTAAATAATTGTAATGTTTAGTTTCCGCAGCTTCACGAATGGCCATTAACTACATGCGGTTGTAAACTCGGCTACGGTTCCGGCGAATGGAATTATAATATAGTAGAAATGTCAAAAATCTTCAGACCACTTATCAAGTTCACTTATCAAGGAGCTGGTATTCTTGGTGCGGTATAACTGTTTACGGAACAAAGGAGGAAAAACCAAACTATATATAGTGGCTATCGTTCGGTAGACAGCGAATACATTTTTTATTTTATTTTTGTTTCCGCGACGAATCCCGGGAGAACTACTTTTCGAATTATTTCCCCGCGGGTGAAGGATACCGCGCGATTCACCTATTCGAGAGTAGATAATATATCGACTACCACCTACCGCACCATATAAGTGCTTAGACATTTGGACAGACCCGGGCCACTTCGTTCAAACTTTTCGTCTCGATTTTTTTTTTTTTTTTTGCTTTAAGCAGCTATTTCTTATTTGTATTTGATATTTCTTTATAAAGTCGCGTTAGTTCTAATCCCCACCCCCTTCACGTCAATCGCGCGATATTTTACTCTTCTCGGTTTATTCCTTATATTACAAACTTTACAGAGGTTCAAATTTGCAGTTACTGAATTGAATAAAAGGTTTCGAAAAAATACGAGAAAGCGATTTTGTATGGAGTCGTAGTTGTATTTTGTATGGATAAAAAAATATTGTAGAAAAACAAGTTTGAGCGAAAACCGAGGAAAATAAAAAGGGGCCTAATTGACCATTGCTTGATCCTCCTACACAAACCTCGAGGTATGTATCTATAGTAATATAATTTATAAGTGTTTCGAAGTCTTCGGAATATTTCACAAAAATTGCGTTAGTATTACATCGATTCTTTTGTTAGATTCGGAACTTAGCGAGGAATGTGCGTTTGAGTGGTTTACTATTTTTTATCAGTAGGTATGCTTACGTGAATATCTTTCCTTACAAAATTCTATCTATCTATCTATGCTATCCGACCACAACTTTAGGGGTAGTTTCTGGTTGCACATTTTGTCTAGTTAACATATAATCGGGGAAGCAATTTTTTTTCCTACTAAGAACTCGAACCATCACCGAGGGAAGGGAAAACACCCCAGACGCGTGGGAAACTGAATGGCTGAATGAGAGACCCGGTGGCATTCACATAAATAACGTGTACACTCCGGTTCTAGGCACGGACCTCCCGAGTCCGTTAGACCTGGGTCAGACTCACCCGAATACGTACAGGACGAGAAAGATGTAACCAACTAATGTACAAATAGAAGTTTAGAGAGAGCCCGGGGTGCGATTGCGGCGTGAGCATACAGTCGATGCAGCATTTAATCCTACATTGTCGACCGAGAAAATACGACGATGACCTGGAGGACTTTACCAAAGTAACCCCTGGGATAGTGGTCTGGTTGGGTTCTCGGCAAGACGTCGATATTTAATTCGAATTTAATTTAATGTGAAATCTTGTTTGTTTTGTTTTGTTCAAACATTAAGTTGTTTATTAATGTTAGATATAATGGCAGTTCGATTTGTTACCTAATTAGGATATATTTTAGTGCTAATTGTAATATCATACGAACAGATAAATAAATAATTAACCTGCAGGATTTGTCGATGTCCGATGATCGACCGAATGCTTCTCACCCCCACCCCCTCCACCACTTCATTAGACCACTACTGAATTACAAATGCCATGTTCAATAGGTACTCGCTATACCCCCACGGTTTTATTTAAAACGACGCCTGTATAACATTGAAAAAAAAAAAAAACGTTTTCGTAATGCAGTAATACTTGCTATCGGCCGGCATCGGAAAAAAAAAAACGGCAACACGGGAATAATTTAGCATATTATACGACGGCGCTAAAAGTCTGCACGCGTCAAAACGTCGGTATACGCATTTTTTATCATGCCTTACGTATTATTGTATAATACATAGTTAGGTATTCAATAATATTACGGAATTCATATATTCGGCGCACACCCGAAACCGTTAACGGGATACGCGACCCAATATATACGAACGCGCTTCGCGTTTATCCGCGAACATAATATATTCAACTATTTATATATATTATACGAGAATAGTCGAACATTAAAACGGAAAGAGATCGCGCGTAATTCTCGGATAGAAAAAAAAAAAAATAATAATAAAAAAGTTATCCTCATATAAGTTATAGACAGACGGGGGAAAAAAAATGGGGCGAAATATTAAATTTCCTATCCGCGCGGAACTCGGTTGTTACAGTGTATACAGTATGTATATAGTCTCGTATTATGATGCGCTTTTGTATATTTTATTCACACACGCGGGCACAACGCATGTGTTTCGCGCGGATCCTTTGAAAAACATACACAAAACATATGATAATGTACGTATGAGTGTATAGTTATGTTATGCCGGCGTGTGTGGACGCGAACAAGCCGCGGATGTTTTAGATTATCAAAATAATAACAATAATCATAATAAATTAAATAGCAAAACCGACGGAATTCGCGCGGTTCGTTTTAAAGTCGAAAAATCAGAAATAAAACACCCGTGAACAGCAGAGCATCGTAACCAGAGTCACTCCCATCTATTTTGTATAGTATGAATAATCTATGCGAAACATTACAACATCGAATACTACATAATAATATAAATAGTACAATACTGTGTACTATAATAATTAGTAAAGTATACTATTTCGAGAAAAAAAAAAAAAAAATGTTAAATTTGAGCCTTAAAATGGTTTGAGAAGATTTAAAAGTCAAACCATTCAAAATAGACACATCCTTGGTACTCACACAGTCACACTATGCAGACACAAAATTCCATTCCTCTTTGTTCGGAAAGTCTGTAGGGGAGTCCAAAGCCAAAAAACAACCTCCTCCCTCAACAACTTGATGGGGTTAGGTTTTAAAATTCAATAAATTATTTATCACTTCAATCCACCGAAAAAACAACTCTTATTTCCGAGTTTATGCTCATTTGGTCCAAAGACAGCCACTAGAAATGTCCAAAAGTAGCGAAAATAAGATATAACCAATACGGTGCAGTTCAATAGTCTCTATCAATTTCAGTCCGTGACATATTTCTTCTGGGAATCACACTATTGTCAACAGTGTTTATTACCGACGTGTACTACACGCAATGATGGTCTCGTCGGATCGATACTCATAGTTCTACAATCTACAGCTGCTGTGTTTTTTAAGGCTACGGCGATAGCTACAAGATGCAAGACGCTCTGGCAAATGTTCCGGTTTGTTATTCGGAGTATGGTTCCAACTCATCTGAACTATTACTCGCTGTTTTTACTACCGTGGTGTTATTCGAAAATGTGTCGACACATGAATCCTAATGCATGTCAAAAGACGAGAGCTATGATCGCAATGATTTATCGTTTATTTACTCGCTATCCTACACACTTTCAGAATTTACCCGCTTGTACAGCGTTGGACAGTGGCCTGTCTCCTGCACGGTGCGCAATACGTCCGGCATTGTTTTTAATATAAACAAGACGCACGAATAATTTAAATCGCACATCGCAATCATCGTTGTGGTGGTGGTGGTTCAACACAATTATTCGACATTATTTTATATATCGTCCAAACGATGTAGAGCCGGTGTTTACCTACGTTGTCGGAAGGCTTTCAGCGGATTAACTATTTTACCGTATTGCACCTCGTTTTATACGCCTAATGTTCACGTAACGCACACGCGCGACATTAATAACGATTCCGATCGGAAAACACGATCGGCCGACAATTCGCAGCGCCGCGCAGTCGGCACTCATGCCCCGATTTCACAATCCGAATTCGGCGGTAAACACGGCCGGGTATACTGTGCGTACTCGTGTACCGCGGTACGCCGAATGCAATGTTTCATTGCGTATCGCCGCGGTAATTTGATACGCCGACAAACCGTTCGGCGCGTGTACACGATAACAATTGTAATAACAATAATAACGCGGAAAGGTCCCAAAGTCGCTTTTGTTTTCTCGCCGACCACTACGCGCGATGCCCGCACAAAACCGCCGGCCGCCGGCGGCCGCCACGCGACGTCCGCCCGGCCGCGGACCGGCAACTGTCTTCCCCGGTTTTCACTCCGGCCGCCGCCGCCGCCGCTGCGGTCGTAACTCATTCTGCAGGGTTTCGCCTCTCTATACACTCACGTACACGTCCCGCGCGCAAGTATAGGTATTATCTACCTGTGTTTAATGTATACACGCGTATGTGTACGACGCGATAAGATATTGTATACACGCGTCTGAAATACGCCACTCAGGTGCCGTCGTCGCCGTTCGAGGAGAATAATAATAATAATACCGTAAAAAAAAAAAAAAATCCATACGAATCCTCGGCACCGTTATATATATATATACACATATTATACTCGCGGCCGTTGCAGTGTACGCTCGAGGTTTTTACCAAAAGTTTCATCAATCTCTCGAGTGCGCGGGAACAACGGCGGAAAATCGTTCTCTCGATATCATCTCGCGTCTCCTCGTGTCGACCCAATGACGTGCGTACGAGCTGGTGTCGTTGTTGTTTTTTTTTTTTTCGCGGAGGGAGTGGCGGGAGAGAGAGGTGGTGGAGGAGGATATGACAAGGCGTGTTTTTTCGTCGTTAAAGATGTCGTATCATCGTTATACCTACATTATTACACCAAAAAAATGTTAAGGTAAATTATTATCCGAAACGCAGCGCCGACCAGAATTCGTCAAAGGAAGAGGGACGGGTGAATGCGCCAAACATAATAAATGATTCCATTGCAGCATAGCAAAATACGCATTTTATTTAGGTACGTCATTGATTAACGCAATTTTCATAATTCTATAGTGAAGCAAAAAAAAAACGAGCTGTGTAAATGATTCGGATATTATAATAGTAATGAATATTATTTTATTAATATAATAAAATATTTTACAACACTGAATGGATGAAGGAAATTCTTTATTTTTATACAATTTTGTATTTGCCAAATTAAAATAATAACAAATACATTTATTTATCGATTTTATGTATATTATGTAGTATATATTAAATACCTTATACGAATTATAAAACTTGTCCCTCTTAACAAATGTTCGTGGGCACCTATACACTATTTTTAATCTATTTATTTACGTACAGTTTACTTCGGACAGGGAATTTTTTATAAGATGTTTATACAATCGCAAGTTTAATGTAAAGAAGTTGCAGTGTAACAGATCGGTTTGAAATGTAAACTAAAGTACAAAGTAAAAATAGTAGAGTCATATAGAACCGAATTAAATATTCGGGTATGTTGGAATGACGATGACGGCGACGGATGTGGTGGCCATTACAGTTTGTATACGAGTATGCACGGCGAATAACTGGTGGCTTCTAGCACTGAAGGAAGGACCGCGGGAGCAAATGAAAGAATGGGGGTCAGGAGCATCTATACGGCACCACCAAGAAGGAATATAAAGTCGGAGTACCCGGCGGAGAGAACAGGAATTTTGAGTGAATCGAGGTTAAGGGAAAACTAACGGAGCGTATTGGAGACAAACGTTTGTTCTGGACTGCTTTAATTGTCGGTCCAACACCGGTTTAACGTGGATTCCGCCGCACTCTAAAATCTATCGGGTCGAGGCTAAACAGTGTGTGCAGTCGACAGAAATGAAAGTTTCAGTATTACGTTTGATTAAGCCCAATACTTTTATAGCTTTACCGACTGTGGCGTCGATGTGCTGTTTATAATTGTGGATAGCGGCGAATATGGACCTCGCTTGAATTTTATTTGTATTCGATATAAATAAATAGCCCATTTTCCCATCACAATAATATAATATATTATATATCAGTCTGTTCGTATGCTCGTATTATCATTAATAATTTTTCGTCCGTCGGAAATAAAATAACGAGCGCCTAGTGCTACACATAAAAACCGGCTGGAAAAAAAAAACCCCTCAAATGCACACATGTTTTGCCGCCGTTGTCATGCGCCTGCTGCGTATTATTGTAAACACGCGAGTACACCTCTGGATACGTCAATGCCGCAAACCTTAATATTCCGTTTCCTGATGTTTGCGTATTCTTATATACATTCATATAGGTGCGTGTACAGGGCGATCCGTTTATCACGAACCCGAGATTTTATCTGGAGTATTTTAAGTGTGCATTCGATTTCTGTTTTTTTTTTTCTTCGATCATTATGGATCCTTTATTTTGACGCGGGTTTCTAATTTTAACCTCTACTCCTTATATACTGAACGAGCAAACGTTTTTTGTTTTGAAATAGCAACCGTTGCCCCTCTATTCAAACACAGATTTGAATGAATGTATTTCAAACATTTTTGATGAAAAGATGTGGCGGTGGGCTAACGATTTGAACATATGTCGAAAGTGTTCATTTAAGGTACCGTATAAAAGATACGGATAAACGAATTTAAAACTGTGTTAAAATATTAACAGTATAGAACAGTTAAGAATAGTTTTGAACTTAAACGATCACATTTATAATAATGGTTGAAAAAACAGAAATCGAATTCACTTAAAATCTTCCGAGAGAATAGCTAGTTCATAAACGGATCACTCTGTATGATATATAAATACAGGACTGAAATGTGCTGACGAAGCACTCGTCGCTCACGTCTCTCTAAGGGTGTCTCTGTTTCCGGGGTCGTGTCGATAACACAATAGTGATACGGCTATTATTATGGTAAGTGTATATTGTATATACGATGGAATTAAAAAAAAAAATAAAAAAAAAGAAATAAAAAAAAATACATATTTACCATTCGTTTGTAGCCGGTTTATAGTGTTTTGCAACTTGTTTTCTTTTAGTAGACAATGCTATTATAACGTTGGAATTATTATGAAACGATATCTTGAAAATATGAAAAAAAATCGCAATAAAATATAATGTCTGTCTGGTATTTCTTTTGCAGTGAACGTTAAAAATACGATTTTTACGTTGGGGAGCGGTCGGTTGTGATGATATTATTAATTTTTTCAAACCACGATTTTCGACTTCGAATCATATCGATGTAACAAATACACTACCTTTGCACACATCATTAACATTGATAAATATTTTTTGGTTTAACGCACCAACATTGTTCGATATTATCTGTTTTTTACAGTTTACACACAGCGATATTGTTATACCCAGTTATCTTTTGCGAGAAACGTGTCGGTTTCAATATGATACGAGTTCTTTTTTTCTTGTTTTATTACATGAGCCGGTCGTCGTTTATTATTTTTAATGATGAACCGATATGGCATACGACTTTTTTCCGATATCCGATGTTCAAATATTTACTACTGATATAAAACCGATAACCGATCAGATATTTGAAATCAAAAACTGTGAGCCGATATTGATATTCACCGACATAATATTAAAAAGAATATATTTACACGACATTTACCAATATTGTTCACGGTAATTTTTTAAACAATATACGAGTAAATTGTTTACAATCATTCTTAAATTTATGCGGTTTTTTCATATCGCAATAGTATTATCGTAATTAGACGTTTAGTGAAAAATAAATGGTTTTTTGAAATATGATTTTTATTTTGTCCATTTCGGAATTATAAATGCAATTTCACAGTCTATAATATCACGTCATTCTTCCCAATGTTTTCTTAACACTGTTGTTGTTACTATTGTTTTTGGAACGATTATATTTTGCACGGGTTATATGCTTTTCCGATTGTGCGTATATCCGTGCTGTAGAGTTTTTCTTTTAATAATAAAACAGAAGAGAACTTTGGCGCAGGTGCCGTAATATTTACTGAAGTGTTATTTTTTTATTTTTTTTTTTAAATGTTTGTTCGTTTCGTTTCTTTGATGACAAAGCTCAATAATTTTGTATAAATAAATAAATATCGGAGACGAACGCGCGTTCGGAAATGAATAATTGTTATTTGGTTACAGTTGTAATGGATAAACACGTTCTGTTTATCCCGAGTATTATTATACAGACGATAATATTCAGTGCCGCGTTATTGTGCATACGAATTCGGTATGCTTAATTCTGCCATCGTGAATATACGCAACTCGAATAAGTATATGAGCGGCGTCCCTTGTACTTAAGTCGTCGGGATCAAAATGCGGAAGCAGACGTAATCCGCTAAGGTGAATTATTATGGCGTTATTACTCACGTGTTCTCGTCCCGGTGATATATTGTAAAACGAACGTTATAATATTATTAATGAAATAGATCGAAATAGACATTGATGTATTTTTTTAAGTATCGACTGCGATTAATATTTAAAAAAAAAAACCGAGCAACTTCGGACGTGGGTGCAGCCACTGTTGTAGGTGAAAAGTTGGAAAGGTAGTAGAGGATACATGCAATGTATATTTAGCTGTAAGCAACGATAAACTATTGCTACGAAAAAACGATTCTGAGCGGAGTTCAGTTGATAGTGTCGCTTTGTCAACAATATAATATATGCCATGTTTTCGTTAAGTGTCGTTAGAGGTAAAATAACAATCGTATGAAATTATTAGAGAAAAATATTTAGACAAGACTTTGATTTAAACAAGTCTGTTTGGCGTTTTTCAAAAGGGTTACGATAATGTAAAATATGAAGAAAAAAAACCCCGGAATTTTGACTCTACGATACAGCTAGCTCAATGATATTTAAACAATATCTTTCGAAATTTTTTGAGTTTTCAAATTCTTTTAAATTCCGTCTTTAACGGTTTGCGTATAATTATTTTTTTTTTTTCTTGCTTGTTTTATTTTTTTATGTCCCTGGCGGCAATATCCGTGTAGTTATGGACGTCTACAATTAGTAAACCACAATATGGAATAAATAATATTCGACGGACTTTCGTGTTTTTTGTACAACAATATAGTAGCGTGACAAAGAGAAAAAAGTATATTTTTTTGAAGAAAAAAAGAAAAAGAAAAGAGGAATTCTTAAGGCCGAGAAATAAAAGAAAGGAAAAAAGCGTACAGTAATAATTACAGTGACACTTTGTGTCTCGCTTTTCTCGTTTCGGGCGCCGTAGTTTTAGGCGTCGTATAACATTATATTATTATATTGAATTCGAACTCGGCGTTCATCGCATTAGTAAAACCACTTCGCCGGTGAAATTTAATAAAAAAAAAAAGCCGAAACGGTCGCTATTGTTTTCTTCTTTTTTTTCGCTTTTATGTTTCGCAAACTTTTTGGGGCGTCTAACCGGTGTAAATTAGTCAAATGACCTCTGCCAAAAGTGCCGTTTCCGTTCGATTACCCGTCTATAGTGTGCGGGGTGTAATACACGTTTGATTCGCGAAAACTTTTTTTTAACATTGTAATAATATTATTACTGTACCGCGGATGAAGTTCAGCCGACCATCATTGTTGCAGTAGGTATATAGAGTATAACGCCGAATAACTATAGTGTCCGTAAAGTTTTCCAGCCAAATTGAATATTTCGATCCGAGTTTTGCCGAAATGTAATAAGTAATTTGTTAGTATTTATAACTTTACGAGCATAAATTGATAAACGGCAAGATCGTTTTATCGCGTGTATACAGGGTGATTTTTTTTCTCATGAACCAGCGATTATCTCGGAAGATTTTAAATGAATTCGATTTCTGTTTTTTTTTTTTTTTTAATCATTGTGAAATCGTTTAAACTTTATTTTAAAACCATTTTTATTGTGTATCCCTGTACTCCGTATACCTTAAATAAGTACACGGTTTTGTTTTTTAAATAGGAACCTCCCCTTTTCGACATAAATTCGAACAGAGAATATTTTTTATAGATATTTTGGTATGCATAACACTAATATCAGATTTACCATTTATGAATTATAATCGTTTAAAGTTTAAACCGGAGGAGTAGGGTTATGAATTTATCATTTAAATTTGAAATCATATGCAAATTATTACCATTCCCTACTTCTCCGGTTTAAATAAATCACTCTGTATAACATCACTATGTAATAGTTTACATCACGGGGCAATATTTAACTTTTTTGAAATTATGTTCCGAACTGAATACAAAAAAGAAAATTCTTTACTTTTATAGAATTTTAAAAGCCAACTGCCGTTTTCCCAATGCATAATTGAATTCCACGTCCATTCCTATGTACATCTACAACAGTTGTGCGCGAATTGAGGAGAATTTCTCCGTTTAGTTTTCTAAAACAAGATTTTAAACGTTGATATCTTATAATTTATAAATGACAAACAAAAAATTCAAATCGACGTTATTTCTTTTAACAATTATACTGTCCACGGGAGGGGGGGGGAGGGTTCAGATCCGGAGTTCACCCCTTGGCCGTGCCACCAATATAACCATAGATAATATAACACAGTGGGTTATTTAGGATTTTTTCTAGAGGGGAGGATAACGAAAATAATTATAGTTTACCTCCGCGGCGGGCTAGTCTCCTCTTATTCCTTAGACCAACTTACAAATAAACACATTTTCTTAACAGGTTTTTGTTTTTCAAATTTTTATAAAACTTTAGTGCAACCATTAAAATTTAATTATTCCGTTTTTAATTTGCATTACAAATAGGGGCTGAATATTTTTCTGACTATGATCTGTATTTTCATATTCACACGACCTTTTAACACTTCGTTTATCTACTTTTATAGTACGAAGTTATTTTAATTTTAAGAAGCTTATTCATATTACGACTCTGTTAAAAACTATAAAATATTCGCCTAACGAAGAAAATATTAACTAAGTGGAAATGATAAACTCTCGTTGAATATTGCATCTTTTACGAGTCACTGTTATCAATTTAAAATCCAAAGCAGTTGAAAATGTATTTTTATTCTTTATAATAATACGATGACGTGATAACGACTGTGTTTTTAGCACAAACTAAGAAAATATTCCAGTCGACGGATAACATGATTATAGATTCATAATTATAGTCTTCGATTTTAGATTACACGTTACAACATAAATTTAAAAAACAATAGATTTTTTATTTTTATTTTTATTTTTTTTTTTTTTGATAATTCGAAACTATCTATTAATTATCTATTTATTATTTTAATTAATAAAATGTTATAATATGTGTATGAAAAAAAAATTACTGGAGCGAATCTATCCGCTGCACGATCCGCTCCCGTAAACACGCCGCCGATATAGCAATACCCGAATTTCGAAAAAAAATAATGCGCCTGCGACTAGATTGAAAAAAAAAAAAAAACCAAGGCTATACCGGAAACCTCCGGGCGGATGTTTTTCGATCGGAACGGGTCACGCTGCTCACATTGAGCGTACGTAACCGACTGAATCGCCTTAATGGATGGCTGAAAAAAACCCAAGTCGTAATATCGTCAATCGAAAAATTACGAAAACGAAAAAGAAAAAAAAAACCTTTCGAAAAATACTGTAATAATAATTATTATAAACGTACAATAATATTTAAGTAAATTTACCGTTTCGAGTAATAATATTAACGACCGGTTGTTCATAGACCGTCGGTTCGAAATAATATTACATTAGGTATACAGGGTGTCCCACGAAGATATATAATTATTCATTGCAAAATCTCGAGAAATATTAACTTTTTCGGCATTTTTTTATTTTTTTTTTTTGAAAACCTACGTAACAAATAGTTTCTGCCTTGTAGAGATTTATAAAAATGTATCTTACTGCCTTACATTTTTTTTTGTCGCCCTTATTTTCGGGGGTGAAGCGGCTATCTTTTGATTTTGACTTTTGATTTTCAAATAGCAAACCGTATTGAAAATACCTTAAATACACATGGAGTATTGGTAAAAATAATTGTCGGTGTTGAAATTTTCGATTTTCGTCGAGCTGTTCGCCAGATGTTCCACTTTTAAGTTTAGGCGGGGGGAGATTAGAGGAGCAGCATTTGCGTGGCTGCGGGCGCGCGTGGTTTGGATAGCGATCCACTACTCAACTCCCGCCAAAACTTCAAAGCGGAATATCTCGCGGACAGACATCGAAAATGTGAACACCAACAATTATATTGACGATGTAAAACGGGTACGATACCTTCGTGGGACACCCTGTAGTACGCGCACAACAGTCGATTATCGTCGTATTCCCGTGCGGGTGAGTAACGATTTCGATATAATGTGCGACTTACACACCTTGATTAAATTATCGCATGCCCTTTGCGCGCGAAGTTCGCGTTACACTATTGCCGTCATTAATGCCCGACAATAATGACATTGTTATTATTACTACGCCCATTTCGACTCTCGGCCGCGGGTTTTCGATCGAAAATATGCCGCGCCGCGACGGGACGACCGGTGGGTGCGCACGGTAACGTTAGTTACTCGGGAGTCGCCGGACTACGCGCCGCCAGGAAAACGGCAACGATAACGTTCGCCGGGGAGGAAATAATAATTATAGGCGCATTTGCGAGACGGCGGCTGCCTCAGACGCGGCAATAATAATGTTGTGATAACGCGACGCATACCGCGGGTTCGCAACGTGCGGGAGATGATAATTTTTGCGCCGCGGTAAAACGCGGTTACGTGCATAGGCACACCGGCCGTGATCGATAAAACAAATATTACACGTTCGCCCCGCGCGGTTGTGCTGCGCAGGAACGGGGGGGGGGGGGGGAGGGCAGGGAGGCGACCATAAATTAAAACGAGAAAAAAACAAAAACAAAAACAAAACGAAACGAAACTAAACAAACGTTTTATTCGCGACTCTATAATAAATTACGATCATCATTTTCAACGGATTTTATTGTAAATTCGAACTCGAAACGCTCGCGGAAATGAATTACGACGCTGCGCTCGACTTGGTTTTTGTTTTTTTTGTTTTGTCTTCGACTCTTCAAGTGTTTATATTACAAAATATAACATTACGACGGACCGATAATAATCGTGTATTTTTTTTCGCGCGAAACAATTTTGTCCGCATAAAACCGAATGTTAACAATATAAATAAACTCCACAGTTTCCTAATAGCTAAGTAAACAACGCGAAAAACCGCGATACCTAACATGTTTCGAAAACGCGCCACCTGTAAAATGAGCTATAATATTGTGATACACAGTATTCGGTGAATGTTCCGGGTCATTAAATGAAACCAACTCGGTGTATAGGCATTTTCGCATTTTGGCGAACGAACCAAATCGAAACAAAAGCGGAAATCGTAAAATGTAACGATCCCCGTTTTCGGCCGCATGACATATAAACGCCAAAGGTGCAAAAACGACATCGCGTTTGCGCCGAAATCAGTATCCCACACGTTCTATATAAGTAGGCGTTTAAAAATATTTAAAATTGTCAACACTCGTTAGAATACGTGATATACACGCAAATAAATGGAAATGAATTCAATTTCGATAAATCGGTCGATTTTTTCAGTATTTAAAAATATATCGTTATAAAATCGTACATGTATCGTAAATAAACTGCTATCGTAATCGGATAATAAATTGGTCGATTAAGATTAAACGTTTGGAGTTTTTGAACTGCATTATATGTTCTAAATTTAATATCACACAGACAAAGGTTTTCAAGCGTAGCACTTTTCCTGAAAGGAAGTTTGACTGGGGTTATTTTTTATTTTCCCAGGGGTTTTCATAATGAACTGGAAAAACCAGGGAAACCCATAGGAAAAGTGGGGAAATTTACGAAATGCATTGTTCTCAAATCGTAAATATAACGACTTTTAAAAACACGTACAACCGAACTCCTCTCAGAATCGTTTTTCGTTACCAAAAATTAATTGTTACGCGCGGATATACATTAAACTCCCCTCTATGTCTTACATTCCCGACTTCTGACTTACAATAGTTGCCCACCCATCGTGCGAAGTATGTCCGTATCTTTGTTAAAGTGAATCTTTTTTACGGATACGGGTACAACGGCAAACAGTTCGTCACGAAACCATGCTCATGACACTGGTACTAACACCGACACTAATATGGAATCTCTCAATAGCACTGCCATCACAAACGTAAAACACAAACTGATATTGTTTCTTAAATATTCTATAAAACAAATACCGAAATATTATCGTTTTTTTTTTTTTCAAGGAAAATTCAACACGATTACGACAGGAAAATTACATATTTGGAGAGACAAATTTACCTGCGTAAATGACGTTTCCCTTTCAAAATTTTCCGCGGTCAAAATATCCAGTTTCAATATGTTCGCGTTGGAACGATTCTTTCTGCCAAATTGTTTCATTTAATTCGTGTCGTATAAATGTGTTTAAAAATGCGACAAAAGTTTCCCAGTGTTTTGCATTATACGTACCGCATTTGGAGAAAAATAAAACAAAAAACAACGCAATAGACTTCAGACAGAAGAATTGCAAAATTAAAATATCGATAAGCATTACGAACGCGCGTTAAAAGTTCGATTGCTAAAGCTGTTAGAAATACCGCGGGATATTTTGAACGTTGGGTTATTTTTAAGTCGCGTCTACGCATGCGTAATTGATACGCATTTGTGTCGGCGTTTACGCAGCGAGAGACGTCCAGTAGCACGAAAATTAAATTATTTTCCTATGAACGTTATAGACACCGCGTTAAAAGAGCAGTCCATGATATAATACCCGTGTATAAAACGATCACGACACGCGCACTCGCATGTAAATAATTCATTCGTACGTTTTTTTTTTTTTTTTTTGTTTTTTTCCTAGTTACTCATAATAATGTATTTTGTTTCACCATGACGTTTGTGTAATAATGTAACGAGTGTGTACTTATACGTACGTCAAATTATGTGTGTACTGTGTATATAGGTATAGTTTAAAGGTAGTTTAGGTACGTTTAAAAAGTGCAAAAATAACACGTTCGATTAAAATAATATACTCGTAACGATATTATTCTAGACGTAAAATTACAGAAAATTTAAATCCGAAACTAACTATACCTAGAAAATAATTCAGGAGCGAAAATTCCGAGCGACGTGCAAATGTGCGATGGTTATATTTGTTAAGGACCTCGAGTATTACCTCCTCACCATTCCTTTAGAAAGTTGAGTTTTGAGCTGCAATCAAACGATTCTCAGCGCAATGGGAATTCATTTATCTCACTTTGTCAAACACATCATACACACCAATAACGTACGATCTGCCCGCCAAATTTTTTGAATTTAAGTTCTTAATTTCAACAAATTTGATCGGAAATAAATAAACACATACTTGAACTTATTCACGCAGAATCCAAATATATTTACAGAACTCTTATCGCTACGCTGTATCAATCAGATTGATGAATACAAAATTGATCAACATTTCCATATTACTATGCTATGTATGCGCTACAGGAACGTAACTGGAACCATTTTGTAGGGGGGGGGGATAATATGAATATTTGTCATTAGTAAATATTTTTTTACAATATTTTCAGTTTTCCTGTTTTTTTTTGCCGGTTCATCAATAATTTCCTTAGCATTTAATTTAATAAGTCTATTAATTTATATTGAAGACAACTCATTAAGTCTAACCTGAAACAAAAACAAAAATATGAAACCCATAAAATAAACTATAACATAGTTGAACTGTTGAACAGTGAAATCTAAAAATTACATATTTACATATTACATACTTCCGTTATAGTATTACGTAAATAGGTTTTTATACTTTTTTACTTAAAAAGGTTCTCTCAGGAGTAGCTGTTGACACGGAAAGTATACATAAAATCTAGAGAAGAAAATTTATATAGGGTTATAAATCTTCATGGCACAGCAAAAGTGCACCTAGTGCAGTCATTATACTTAAATTATCAGAAGACAATTTTTTTTCCACATTTTCAACTCGGTTAATGACGCATGCTTGTCAATCTCTGGTAAGTAAAATTCAACAAGCTAATTAAACTGACCAGTTTCTTCAAGAGTTAGTTTAGAAGTATTTGGATTATTAAAGAGACATTGAAATTCTATGAAACCTATCAAACTGATTAATCTATAAACTATAAATATATAAATAATTTGTATCACAATGTACCTACAATTTACTTGCTTTGCAATTGTTATACTATTATCTATAAAGAAAACGCGTGAGTAAAAATTCACAGAACATTTGCCCAATCAATTTTATATTGTATATTATAAAACAAGTAAAAGAAGAATAAAAAGGTCTGGGGGTGATTTGTCGTCTAAATCAACCCCCTAGTTACGCCACTGATGCGCAAGATCTTTATCTATCTATCTATCTATCTATCTATCTAAGAAGTTAACAGAATCCCCGTTACGTTCTGAATCCGCTCGAGTTTGTCATATTACGGTCCTTATTGATATACACAATAACGGAGTAGGCAAATTGTAACTTGACTTTCTTAAAAGTTGATACTGAACACCTGAATACCTATAACCCGCTAATTCGAATTTGTATATTGTTTTCGAAATTCGGCGATCCGCTTGTAAAAAAAAAAAAAATGAATAAAAACATTTTAGATATTGTTAGCAGGTATTCTCGTCGGAGTGAGATAAATTTGTTCACTATGTATAGGTATTCTTTTTGTCTCAGGGAAACATATTTAGGGACAATAAAAAACGTTCAAAAAGTTTGTCGTCTAACAACTTTTTAGTCGGGTAATAAAATACGGAAACCGTCTCATATATTTCAACAGAATTCCCGTTTCGATTTCTTTAAAATCGCGTTGAACCGAAACAAATTTGGAAGACAAATTCGAACAGCCGTCAACATTTTGAATAATCGTTTTCCGAACACAATAGTTATATGATTTATTGTTACTTTGAATATTTTAAAAAAGCAATTTACCAAAGTATTCTGTTTTTTTAAACTCTATTTTTATCACATATAAGTACTTGTATAAAATTCGGTCTAAATGCCAATTATTAAAAAAAAAAATATGTAAACCTCCACCGTTACACTCAGAATCCACAATGTACTCACGTAAAAATATGTATGATTTTTTAATGAATAATTGTACAAACCGAGGAATAAAATACAAATTATCACTGGCCAATTCCATTGTTATTTGTGCAGCGTGAAATGTATTGATTTTATTATTATGAAGTTTTTTCTTTCTGTCTGTAAATAACTTTTCTACCGGAAACATTGTTCCGAGTTTCATATATAGTATTTTTTTTCTAAAAGCGAATTTGATCTATTTGGTGCATTCATAAGGCCGATTTTTCTTTATCTTCTCGAAGTTTTCTTAAAATTTGGAAAATAACGTAGGAAAACGGTAAACTGTACGGCAATAACGGTTTCATTATTTTCGATTTTGTTTTTCTACTAGAACGCTCTATATGTCTATAGTTGGTGGTATAATACGAGATTTATTACGATTTATTCTCTTGGTCTAAACAATTTGATAATAATTCAATTGTTTTTTTTTTCCATAAATGTTTAAAACTCAAATTTAAACGGAAACTGTAAAAATCACAATATTTCACAACAAAATGTTTAACCAAACTTCATTCAGAATCGTTTT
Source organism: Cinara cedri (assembly GCA_902439185.1). Taxonomy (NCBI): domain Eukaryota; kingdom Metazoa; phylum Arthropoda; class Insecta; order Hemiptera; family Aphididae; genus Cinara; species Cinara cedri. The sequence goes on along the minus strand of CABPRJ010000964.1, from coordinate 1,029,847 downwards.
TTCGTTAGCAATGATTCGTCGTTGCTAACTGCAGATATAAATTAAATAAATGTACGTAACCTATAGCTAAATTCCCAACTTTTTTCTCTAAATTAACCAATCATTTTTATTAAATAAATATTATACAAAACAAAACGAGTACTAATTAAACAAAAAAAAAAGTCTTACGAATGGTAAAAAATGGGCTTGTAGTTTTATAAAAAAAATGATTTTTAGCGTTTGAATAAAGCCGCTATTGCAGTAACTTCCAGGTGATGTTCGAAAAGTGTTCAGAAAATAAAAAAAAATATTTTTTATATTCTCGTGTAAACAAGTCACAGCATTACACCCAAAGACTATTCCTACAAATCCTATTATCTTTAATACGTTTACAGACCGTGACGAATTTACACTTCTCGCACCTACGAAACAATAAAAAAAAACCGCGAGAATGCAAGAAAAACATTGGTTTGTATTCAAATACTGAATTTCGTTCAGATTCGTTTTACCGCAGAAAATTTTGGATGGATTATATTGTATTATACAAATATTATTAACTATATACTCTACAATAGGGTAATTATTAGTAGTTCTGTAAGCTTAGTCTATGTTTATTATCTGTACACCCGTAATGATCACAGAGACCATCATACATCAAAGATAACGGGGGTTTAGTGGCACACACAGTTGGGGGGGTTAAGAGTTCAACCCCCCCCCCCCGAATTTTTTTCCTTCATTTCATTTTTTCAAATCAAGTTTTACATTCGACAACACAATATCTTATATCGCAAAATACAATACAATTTAATTTCATCAAAAATCATTTATTCAGTAATAATAGTGTTGATATTACTGTACTGATATAATATGTGCTATTCCTTCTCTAGGCAATTATCATAAACAAAACCCCTCCCGAAAAAAAATCCGGCGTGCGCTACTACGAGGATTAAACAGAGAAGTATTTAAATTATTTACATATGACAATTTTTTTTCAATGGACTCATCCAACATTAAATCCGTCCCTGGCCGTCGATATAAATATACAAATGAAAATTTTGTTTCGGACATTCGTTGAACCGTTTTGTATTATGCACGACGAAAACGATTTTCATAATTATTCGCGAACCAAAGGTCGCTTCTTTCATCTAAAGGCGCATATAGGTACCAGCTACCACCGTGGTTTTTAAGTGTGTGTGCACCTATATATTAATAGGTGGGTATACACGTGAACCGGCAAGACGGCAAAGAAAGTGAGAAAACTAATGAAAAACTATCCTAATCCCAAAGTATATATTATTATTATTGCAGCTCTTGGTGTAAAATGTATTATATGAAAAACGGTCATTGTTAAGCCGATGACAACGACGGCGACGAGGCGGAATTATTACTCCTGAAGGTGCCGTGTACAAAGTTATGGAAAGTTTATAGATACGACCGGCGGCGGCGGCGGTGCATCTTATTATTATTATTATTATTATTATTATTATTATTATTATTATTATTATCACATTATTATGTATATAGTCGAGAACTTTGCAATTATCCGTTTTCTCCCAATTACATATTCATTAAGCGTAAAAATTAGTTTTTCTTCCCCCGGTCGACAGTTTTCGGGAATATACACGCGCACACACACACACACGCACACACACACACACACATATAAATATATTAACTTTGGCGCTCGCGGAATAATTCGTTCGAGACGAACGACGGTCCGAAATGTATTATAAATCGTATTTATACCGTATAAAAGGATGTGATCGCAGGGCGCGTACACCCGCGATACCAGACGTTGCGCGGCCCTTTTGTTTCCCGCCAACGAATCGGACCTCATCAATGATAGTGTAACCGTAATGCCGCAACACGGGTTTATACACGCGCAAATTATTATAAATGCGTGTGTGAGCGTCCGGTAAAATTCTCGCCGCCCCCTGCAAAATCGGGGCACAGCTACGCAGTTTGCGCGACACATTTTGAAATCTCCCATTCAAAACCCGGAACTCGTTTGCGCGCGCACAACATTGTAAAACTGACCGCTTGTCGACAAAACATTTAATAATGTGCGGTCCGTACGTAAAAGTCCGCACCGATATGTTATAATGCGCGTATACACCAAAGGGATACGGGTACGTGCACGGGTCGTTACGTGTTTGCGTCGAGCGTCCCGGTTGGTGTCCCTACCGAACGTCTTAAGCGACACTTTTTTTTCCCGTATTACGCGAACGGGCTGCGATCACTGTCGTTACTAAAATTTCATGATTTCAATTTGTTTTATCGATTATAGTACGAGAACAACACCTATACAGACAAGCCGTATCGTTTATCCGAAACAAATATCTGTGGTTTAAATAAATCGCGATTGATCATTATAATTACTACAAGTGTAACCAGAACTTCAGTTTTAGATTCTGCGCGGAACGAGAAATACGTCGGTTTTACAACGATGTTTATTTTTTTTTTTTCTCTTCGTGTGAATAACTTTTCCATCAGCATTTTTGTTCCGAATTTCAAGTGGCGCAGCACTTTTTCTGAAAAGAAATTGAACTGGAATAATACTGTAGACCGGTCATTTTTTGATTTTGACGGTTTTCATAGTAAATGGGAAACGCCGAAAAAAAAAAACTTAGGAAAAACGGAAAAATGTATTAATTTCGAATCGTTAATAGGTATTATGAACAAAACACGTGTAACTGAACTCTGCTCAGAATTACTTTTCGTTAATAATGATTAATTTTTGCATTCACATTTACATTAAATTTCCCCTCCGCCTTTCCAATTTCTCACCTACAACACTGGGCCCACCCATTATGCGAAGTATGTCCGTGTTTTTTTTTTTTTTTTTTTTTTTTTTTTTTTA
>CABPRJ010000964.1:973021-1026996 GCA_902439185.1 Cinara cedri | reverse complement strand
GTAACCAGAACTTCAGTTTTAGATTCTGCGCGGAACGAGAAATACGTCGGTTTTACAACGATGTTTTTTTTTTTTTTTTTTTGTTTCTTTTTGTTACACTTTTTTTACCACATCGGGTAGAAGTTATGACGCCTAGCAGAAGCCACCAACAGTCATCACCGCCGCGCGGTGTCATGAGATTCGGTAACATCACTGAAGACAAATCACGAATTCAATTTTTTAATTTTGTTGGAATATTATAATTTTGTTTGGTTTCAACGATATTTTAGGAACAAAAAACTCTTTATGAAATAAAAATAAATCGTAAAATTTGATTTGATAACTTTTGAGTTGTGGGCTTATTTTAAGGGCTACGTTCTTGTTCCTCCTACTTAGCCATTATTTGTTGCGGAAGGTGTAAAGTTTAAGTATGATTTAAAATAAATAAAACTAGAATCCCTTTATGCGTACAGTAGAAACCGTTTATAGGTATTAGTAAAAATTGAACATAATAAACAATAATTGCCATGATGATAACCGAAATATTTAAAAAAAAAATAAAAAGTAAAAAATCGATAACACGTATGATAAAGTTTTTGTATTATAATAATTACAGATATGTCTATCTATCTGAGTAATCTTCATAGAGAATATCTTCTTCTTCATTAACAACGTCTCCCCAGGATAAAATATTCTTCCTGTATTAATCAAAATCAACCGCCGTAATAACCATTACCCATTTATGTACCGAGTCGCATTATGATGTATAAAGTATATACTTATATAGCAGTATATATTATTAAGTTTTGCCGGTGCTTTTAATTTGGACACGATTGTTCCTATACAAGGCATTTAAATAATTTTACACTTTACAATTATCGTTTAACATATACGATATTTAACACGAATTGTATATATTTTGTAAACACATGACGTATCAAAAACACATTTTCAAAGACACGCGTAAAGATAAAATATTCACAGACAGACCTAAGTGTGTAGGGAAGGACAATATATGTATACAATCTTTGCACAAATGAGTTGTGATTTTATTAAATTTTCGCAAAGGAATTTTCAAAAAGAAGAAAGGCGACCCGATATGAATAAAATGTACAAATTCACAAAAGTATAATAAAAATGTTCGAACCCGGAATAATACATTATGGACAATACAAAATTGTATACGGAAAAAACTCACTATCGGTCAGTCCTAAGCTTGGTAAAATGCGGAGGAAAAGTTGTCGAGAAAAATCTGTTTATTTTTATTCTTATCTTGTTCGCTTTTACAGGTGTGATTTTATCCGGTGAGATTTAGACTGCGGGATTAAGTCCGAGCGACATTTTGCTGGCGGGTTTTATCGAGGAATCGGTATAGGTATTATATAATTGTACAATAGTATAGAGACAGAGCCTCGGTCGCTAATATCTCCCCAACTTAATTTAAAAACTAAGTTCATAATGTTTTTTTTAATTTTTGTGTTTTTTTTTTTTTTTTTTTTTAACTTGCAGCGATACAATGACGAAGGTTAGGTTAGGTTCGGTACTACTTTCGAAGTGACTATTATTTATTCGGAGTTTCATAAAACACGCACCTTTCATGGTACATAATTTTGATGCTCTTTTACATTTTAGCCTTATTTTTAATGAAGTAAATAATTAGCATTATTTATCAGTACGGACATTTAGAAACGTACATTTTGCATAGAACTGTCTGTTCGCGTACTCCCTATCGAGTGTCGGCACAAACATAAAACACGGACTTTTCTGTCTGGACAAACTATTAAAATACTGACTAAAAAATAATAGACAAATTTCATTTATCTCGATAACGCGAAAAATGATAATAAAGTTGTCGTATATATTATTCGGCGAAAAGTTGTGAGAGAAACGATGTGACGAACATGATTATAATTATTTGCAATTATTATGAAAAATCGATATTATTTACCAACAATGGAAAACGTAGTATAATGTAATATCCGTTATTACCGCGGTGGCGAACAATGGTCTGAAACGCGTATATTTAGCTTACACAAAATCCCAATTATAAAGTGCGATGAAATGATAACTGCACGTCACATTATCATTATATTATACAGGTGCAACCTATATGCGTCCATTAGTTGATTGGTTTTATAAAACAATTCATAGATACATATTACTAAGTCCTAATTATGTTACCGTAATTTAAATAATTTACCTGTATTATTTTAGTTTCTGAGTGGAGCGAAGAGGCTTATGATTTCACAAGATGTTTATTTTTTTTAATACATATTTCTGCGATTTTTCTACCCGAAGACTTGCTCGGATTTCTACGTGTAGCGCTTTTTCTGAAAGGAAATCGGCGTTGGGAGATACTTTAAGGAGGTCATTTTACGATTTGTTCAAGAGTTTTCCCGGCAAACGTGAAAAACCGGTATAAAACACGGGAAAACCGGGAAAAACGTAGGAAAACTGGGAAAATTGGAACAACATTAAACTAATTTTATTAAAAAAAAAAAAATATATAACGCCTATTTAATTATTTTACTACAAAATTATATATATCGTTGACGAAGCATCATTATCAACTGAACTCCACTCAGAATCGTTTGTTTTGTAAGCGATGGTTTATCGTTGCTTACAAATATACATTAAATTCCCGTATGTATCCAACCTTTCGCAACTTCCACCTATACCAATGGCTGCACCCGTCTCTATTATCTTACCTTTTTTATTCAATACACGTTTAAAACTTTAAACTGAGCATTCGCCGTACATGCGAAGATTAAATTTTAAATTTTTTTTAAGTATAAATAAAAAAAAAAATTACCTCTACTGCTACTATAATAAAAAAAACTTATATCAAAACCGATAAAAAATTTAGATTTATCGTATCTAACAAAAGGAAATCGCTGTAGTTTGAAGCTTAACATTTCGGCAGTGGATACCGCTTATAGTTTTCATATAGTAAGCATCTACTAAGAATTTACTAAGGATAGATTTTTGAAATGCCCCCCTCCCTCGAGGAATAAAATAGGAAATGGAAGTTTAATTTAAAACCCTTCATTTTTGAAATTATAAATTAAAAAGGATGCTTTTTGGATGCTAGGTTTTGAACAATATTATATTTTTTTTATTCAGAAAAATATTCCTGACGATCTATTTTTATATAAATAATTAAATTTGTATGTATATTATATCTCCGTCTAGATTTTAGCATTTATATCTTATCTTGATATTTGTTTAAATTTATCTTTATACAACGCTGGGTACGACTCGTTTATAATTCATCGTTAGTTACCTTTTTACATTAAAAAAAAAAAAAAAAAAACCCGACCTGTTTACTAATTATTTGTCTAGACAATCAAATCACTTATCCGANAATTTATCTTTATACAACGCTGGGTACGACTCGTTTATAATTCATCGTTAGTTACCTTTTTACATTAAAAAAAAAAAAAAAAAAAGACAATATTTTGAAAATGAGTTTTGCGTGTGGTATCTGTAATGCAATAACTATCAGTTATTAGTTATTATACTTTGTTGCCAAATCGTGCAAAAAAAAAAAAAAACCCGACCTGTTTACTAATTATTTGTCTAGACAATCAAATCACTTATCCGATATAATACACCAATCGTAGTTATGAACGATGTTTAACTCGAATTTAAGAGCTAATGAACGGTGTATAGGTATGCCATGAATTATTCATGTAACCCGTGAAACTGTTAGATAGTCAACAAAAGCCGAACGTGACCCACTATAAAATAATTATAGTACCTACTTGCACGCTTACCACGTGGAGACTATTTGCGGATCAAACAATTATATAATTATACTTTATTGGTGTTTAATCGAATTTCAAGATGATCACTAATGTAAGTGACGCCGAATCTTTGTTAATATGGATTTCGCTTCAATTTTTTTTTTTTTTTTTTTCTTAGAAATTAATTCAAATAGATCGACCGTAACTTAGATAATTGTGCGATATCTAAAGTTTTTTTTTTTCTTCGTAAACATTTAAAATAATACAATAATATTATTCAATTTTAAAGTCATTAACCAGCTCCAGTCGGGACGAAGGGGAAGGATAAGAAGACTCGATTATAAAATTAGTCGATTATGCTAATTGTTTAAAATTGATTTAACGTGATAGCAACGGTGTCTTTGCTGGGGTATAATAGTGTATAATTAATGTTAATAATTATTATTACGAAATGTTTAAAGGTACCTACACCTCATGGAGTATTCTATTAGAGATTTAGACAGTTAATTATTCTTCCGTGATAGTAGAAAAGTAAAAATCCACGGAGGAAAAAGAAATCATTTATAACCTGTGACTCACTCCACGTGGTTTTATATAATAAATCGAAGTTAATTATCGATTAGTTCGGCCGTTCGCCATCACTTCGCTTCGTTTTGTCCGGAGCTTTCGGTCCCGGATGAACCAATATTGAAATGTCTGAGGTTACGTTAAATGATTTTTATTTTTTTTTTTTTTTACACGAGGAATCTACTGACCATCTCCCTCCCTTACTCTAGGGTGCATCGTCAGTTCAGTACGCGTTATTCCGCTGTTTGATAACATTGTTTATACCCGAACTTAGAAGTTGGAGCGCGTAGTCAAGACATCGCGCCGACGGACATTATCAAAGGCGATTACGCGGCGAGTTTATCGGAGGTAATTGACCGTCGCCACAATCTTGAGTCTGTCTTCCACTCCTTGCCCCGCCCGGGCTTATTGTTGTTCATCGCCGTCGTCAGGTTAACCGCCATACTACAGGAGCTTGTAGGCGTTGCATTAGCTGCTGCTGATAGGTATTACACAAAACGCATTTTAAAATCAGTTTTAACAACCGTGGCGCTCAAGTGTTTCATAATATGTAACCCACCTATCCACCTACACCAGGAAAAAAATTTACTAGTTCATAAATAGTATTTAGAGTCTGTTTGTTAAAGTTATAGTGTTATATTGTTACACCCTGAATATTGGCCGGGTGCCACTGAACCAATACGATTTTGTCATTTAAATGTTAAATATAATTAGATTATTTTTAGCAAAAATCTATTTATTTCCCTTAATTGCGCAAATGTGAAAAAAAAAAATGTGCAAAGTACCTGTTAAAATTATCAGATTAGAAATGTCAGGAGGTCGGGCCTCTTCAAAACTCGAACTAGCATACGTTTCCGTATAAAATATCTGTGTAATTTGCCTGCAATTTTATATTTAGTATTATGTATATCGCAATAAACTGTAATAAACTATACGTTAGTCGATAATAACAATAACGATTAGCATTTTGAATACTAAAAAAACGAACTCGAGCGTTCCTAATGTTCCTACTGCTAGTATTACGACTGCGTGATTCCGTTGATCACATTTAAAATGCGATAAAAAGATTTCAATATAAATGATGTCAAAGTAGTTGTCGAAAAACAAAACATATCCAAACCTTTTTAAATTTTTACAAGTGGCTTAATCTATTCCCATAAGTTCAGCCACTTGTGAAAGATCATTCTCTTCAACGAGACGAATAAAAAATTGGCTATAATCCTCTATGGCACAAAATCGGTTTACGTTTTTATCTATTTTAAATGCAGAAAGAGATATAACTAACAAATTAAATGTAAATAATATTGTAAATAAATTTGCTGATAAGGACAGAAAAATAATGTTAATTTAAGTAGGCTTTGTAATAAACATTTAATAGCTATGAACTATATATTTTATTGGTTTTATATTTATATCCTTCTTATTCATATGAATTTAGGCAGCTAGTCTAGTAAGTAGTCTAGTAGTAAGTGACAAAATTTTACTTCGAAAGTAACTATTAACGACTATAGGCAAGGACTTCTAAACAGTATAAATATACATTTTAGTGTTGACATTTTAGTGGTGTGGGGACGAAGCCTCCGTGAGTTGCCGATATCGTTAAAATTAAATCTATCCAGAAATAGAGCTCTAGTTGCGCCTACGTAAGCGTGTTGATTTTTTGTTAAAAAAAAATAAAAATATATTTATATTTATACTTAACGCCAAAGGACGAAAACGTATTATTAATGTAGCATTTTTCGAATCCATGAAATTGACTTAGTACCTATTAGACTCGGGTTTAGTTTACGAAGATAATAATATTATTGTCTACACTGTTCCCTCCTTCTTACGTAGGTATGCGGAGAAATATGAATTGTATAAAAAGCTTTGTCCGGTTATTTTTTTTTTTTGATGATAAGTAATCAATATAACAGCCCAATAAGAGTTTTCTGTCTGAATTTGTTTTTTTTTTTTTACATAAACGCTAAGCCGAGCCGTTTTGAAAAAATCATCTATTTTTTAGTTAACAAAATTGTCGGTAAAAAATTAAAAACGTTTTACATATATATACATATATATATATAGAATGATATTTTTTATCACGAACCAACGATTTTCTCGAAGGGTTTTGAGTAAAATTTGATTTCTGTTTTTCTTCTAATCATTATGAAATCGGTTAAACTATATTTTAAAACCAATATCATCTAGTGATCCACCATCAATTTCGACTGCAATGATGCTTTTGGTAAATTATCCTATAACGGTTATAGCTTCACAATTACCCACCCATAACAGTGAATTGATTTATTTAAATTTTGTTTTCCAACTATTATTTATCTATTTATTTGACTTCATAAGTGCAACGTGAACAAGATATTTTCAATAATATTATAATTAGATTTAAATCGGAATTATTATTCCAAAAAAATATTTTTTAAAGAACAATATTTTACATATTTGTGTAAAATATGAAATCGTTTTGGCTTTCTAATTTTTACAATATATTTTATTGTAGTTATTTCGTAAGCTATTTTTTTTATACGAACATAATAAAATGTATATATATAAAAAAAAGAAACATACGAACTTAAGGGATTTGCGGTTTTGTCGTTGAGCCATTTGTTATTGAAAAATCAATTTGTCAACTTGGTATTTTACGACATTCTATATTATATAATAATATAGAAAGTGCATTTTCTCGTGTTTTGTCTAGAAACTATAATATGATATATTATTATCGTGGGTGATGGGCGATCACATGGTGCCATTCCAAATGTATTTTTCTTAACGGACTTTCCAATATTAGATTTTTAATGGAGCGAGGAAGCTTTTATAGTTTTACAAATACATTTATTTTTGTGTGTACAGGGAGTTACTTTGAGGAGGCCATTTTTCTATTTTCTCAAGAGTTTTCTCATCAAATGCAAAAAACCGAGAAAATACGGGAAAATCTACGAAATATATTTGTATAATATTATGATTTGTTTAGCGTGGACAACTTTTCTGTCAGCAATTTCGCTCAAATTCAAAACGACAGCAATGTTTCTAACATTATCCAAACAAGTAATTTACAGCGTGCGTATATTGTAAGCGGTCAATTGAAAACCAAAACTATCTGTAATATTATAGGTATGGTGTATGGTATACACCACGCTCCAACGGAATTATTATCGTATCGACCGAGATTTTCGCGAAGGCCGACAATATAGAGAATCCGAACACCAGGCTGCCACAAAACGGCTAAAACCGCTGTGTAAATCTGAGCTGCTCGTATTCGTTCCGTATAGTCATTTCGAAATTCGCGTAAAATAAAATCTGGTTGATTCACCGTTTTTATACACAGGAAATTAGCCACAACCGATTAATCGACACGTTCGGCGTGCCATAAAACGAGGTCATCGTCTACTGCTGCAGGGACCTCTTTACACAAAAAGTATTAAAAATAAAATATTGATGGGCACTATGTCGACTCCAGTTAATATATACATAATTTAAAAGTACGCGTATTCGATAAATAACACTTAATAAAAGCCTGGATCACACGATGGAATCAATTCGATATTTTATTATTCGTTTTATATTCTGAGTGTAGTACGATTTTTTTTTTCTCTGAAAACTCTTTTTCCCAGATTAAAAGGAGCGGCATTTTCGCCCAGCGGTACTTTATTTACTTACGATTTATTGTTGCCTTCATTGCCTATGTATGTTACGGCTAATGTTGAAAATTGGATAAAGTCGACTTTTCGTTCAGTAGAACCGATTTTGCGCTGTTAATTTTAATATTAAAGTGAATTGGCCCTAACTTAAAGACAAGAACACTGTCTATGTTTGTAGTTTTGTACGTTTATTTATTTTTACATTTTTAAGCGAGATACGATGATTTTTTAATATTTACAATATTCCATGACGTATACGCATCCCGCGTAAATATTAAAATGTCGGGAAAAAAATCATTTTACAAGCACACAAACTGCTATAACAATATCTTCTCACCTTTCACTTTTGAGTTTGATAAAATAGGCCAATTCGGTCTAATACATTAAAACGAACAGCACGAAATCGGTTCTGTTGAACGGAAAGTTGACACTGTCCAATTTTCAACATTATCCGTGACACATAACGCAGTACACCAAATTGTTATAATATTATCGTCTCTCTGACTCGCCGAACCACTAGCGAGGCGGTGCGAGTAATGTCCGGATTTTTATTTTCTTTGGTTTTAGTTAATAGTTTGTTTATTCGCAGTGGATTTTCGATGAATTAAATATTGATGGCGTATAGAATATTATCGGCTCGACGTTTTATATATTATCACTACATTCAACCGCTTTTATTTATTATTGTCGTATATAATATTATTGCAGCTATAGGGATGAATTAAAGGAACGCCGCCGCCGTACCAGAATCGCTAATTCCGTTTATTCACAAACGGCGCGTCAGAATTATGTGCTTTGACGGTTTTATCGTCGCAAACAATATTCCGAATCACCGCGTGGACCACCTGCGATTTTACTGTTTGATATTATTGTAATATTATTATATTTTATACGTGACGCGTCACGACACCGAACGAGTAAAATACATTGTTGTGTGCATAATGTGCATATTTTAAAACGGTACCCAGTGTGAATATTGTATTTTTTTTTCTGTTCGACAAAACTAATATTCAATTTTCGTTCGGAACAAAAAAAAAAAAAAAAAAAGTAAAAAAGAAATCAAACGCTATCAATGACTAGAAGTAAATGTACCGAGACAAGTCGCGAATACAACGTATTTTGTATACGCACAGGTACGAGCGTTATAATAACGGATTATGTTAAATTCGTATAAATCGCGCGCGGTTTAACGTTTTAAAATCGAATTACAAAATTATTATTGTCATTTCGATCCAACTGATTTATTATTATTTGGGCTTATTCGAATAGTTACCGTTGAATGTATTGCGGTTATACACGGATTATTGGATTTTTATTTATTCCCTCCCCCTCCCGATAAAATGGGGTTTTTACAGTGGCAATATTATGAATATTTACGTGTACACCACGTTGCCACGTTAACCCATTCACTAAAGGAACTATGGACCGGACGTGGCTTCAGAGACTTACCGGGTGGGGGGAAGGGTTATAGTTTTTAGATATCACTGAATTACAGAGACGGCTTAGTCGCGTAGAGAACACTTAGAGACGAATAAAAATTCACTTAATCTCTCCTTTGCATTCATTGTGTGGCTGGACACACGCCGTCCGGTAGACGCACTACATCAGTACGGTTACAGTACATACGATTAGCCATTATAGTTATAATCGAAAACATTATTATCGTATATTCGATGCGGTTAAATCACAGATACATGAAAATACTAGACGGCCGACCGCTATATTCTGTACGTATAAAATAGATCCTTAGATAAGGATGGCGGCCATTTAAATGGCGAAAATAATAATACTAAAATCGGCTGTCTAGTTGTTTTATATATCTGTGGGTTAAATACATTGATGCCCAATAATATTTTAATTATTTTCAGAATACTCGGGGCCTAGGTTCTTCTTATCGTTACGCTGTATGTCATGATACGTCGTTGTAACCTACCCCCTCCCCCCCCCGAATCGCTACTTGTTTCGCTTTAAATAAGGCGAAAAATGTTGTTTACGCCCTAAAGTTTAGGGTCTAAATCCTCTGGGCCCCGCGCACCCCCCCGAAAGTCCTTACATTGATAAATCTCGGTTACAGCACAGCTAATAGAATATAGATAATATCAAATATTTTGGGAACCAATCTCTAACTTAAATATATAATAATATCTTCTAAAATGACTAAAAAAAAAAAAGACCGGCATACTTCGCACGATGGGTGGGCTACCCACTGTTGTAGGTGAAAAGTTTTGAATGTAGGATATAGAGGGAAATTTAATGCATATCTCTGCGTAATGATTTGCTAACAAAAAATGTTCGGTTGTACATTATGTTTTAAAATGACGTAATATTTACGATTTTCGTCAAAATTTGTGTTAAAATTCTCGTAAAAGAAATATAAACACATTAAACTCAACTTTTTCTTATTGGCCACAAGTCCACAAAGTATGACTTATAATAATTCTCTTAAATTGTCAAGCTTTCCTTTTCACGATTTTATCAACAGAGTATTGTAAGAAAAAGCAAATATAAGTTTTTAGTCCGAATTTTAAGTCTATACAAATATCATTAGAACTGAATTATAACAAAAAAATAAAACTGAATTTTTGTAAATTTTTCCGCTCAGAAATTTTTTTCCGATTATTATGAAAACCGATTTAAACGTGTAAATATAAAACCGAGGAAAATAGATTTGAATGTAAGAAGAATTTGCAAAAGATACTTTTTAAAATTATTTTGAGTACAAACTGAGATACTTTTGAAATTTGTTTTATAAATACTTTTTTTATTCATTCTATAGGTAGAGTCGTAAATTGTTGATTTTTGTTTTTTTGTAATTATTATTATTTGTATATTACTGGTTTAATCCTCCACATCAAAATTCAAATATTTAATACGTTTAAATTTTAACAACATGCTGTAATATACGACTCCAATGAATTTTAATTGAATATAATACTGTGATGGGAACAATTTAAAAAATTATTATTTAAAATAAATAAGTATATGATTTCAAATACAAATATTTTCAGATAATAGTTTAAATATCGTAAGTAAATTTTGTAGGAATATTTAAAACACGTAATCGAATAGGTAGTTTTATTTAAATACTTTCACTAAATTACCTACTTTAAAAGTCTGATGAATATAATAAATTATTCGCATATAATTTTTGATAATAATCGTGACCATAATTCCGAGTAACAAAACGAACGAAAAAGGTCATATTCTCACTTGTTCCAACTATTAGTCTAATCTCTTTGGACTTGTAGAGTTACGACCTTTTTGATAGGTGATGCTGAAAAAATATCTTGAATATAATGTACGAGGTTGACTATACGACCAGCATCGAGATACAACTTTTTCATTGTCGCGGTAATATGTAAATAATGAAGATTTTTTTTTATTTTATTTATTTTTATTAGTCTCCATAAAAATTATAACTTAACAGATTTAAATTCAAATTCCTCTTCGAAATATCAATCAATCCAAAATAATTAAGGTACTGACACGTCCTGAACTCATTAATTTTAAAACACACTCAATAATAATATTTATCTTAATAATTTATGAATCTAATAATAAATAATAGGTGCCTACAACAGTTATCGATTTTGTTTATAAATTATAGTTAAATATTTTAGGGATGGAAAATCAGACAGTAGAAATGTAGAATCACTCCTTAGGGGGGGGGGGGCTGTACAGGTGTTGGAAAGTATTTGGGTAAAAGTATTGAAATACTTATTTTAAATACGTTTTATATTTACTAACTCATGTCAATTTGTATTCAATTATGTCAATTTGAGTCGTAACACGTATTTAAAAATATAAAGTAAGGTAGGCGCACCTTACGAGTTTCCCAAAAATGTTATTATTATTATTCGTATATCGTTTCACATTTTCAGAAGCTTTTCCAAAAAAAAAAAAAAAAAAATCAAACATTTAATTTAAAATACCTCCTATTAGATTAATGTTAAATATTATGAAATTACAGTGGCCGCCCCGCTTACCGTGTTCACTGGTTATGAGAATTAACCGCTTATAGTGATCAGAAATAACAGAAACGGAACAGTAGTTATCAGCGCATCTTTCGTCGCTTACTGTGTTCAGATTTCCGGTTATAGTGATCAGAAACAGAAATTATACAATAATACACAAAAGGAAGACAAATCTAATTAATAGTCACCTATCTGAAAATATTTATATGTACGCGTGTTATAATAAAATGCGCAGGTACCAAACTCTTGCAACTTTAAATATTGTTATGGGTCGTGTTCCGTACATCCCGTCACGTTTGTATTATGTATAACGCTAAACGCTAAATGTCTTTCACGCGATTTTCAGATTTTCACGATATTATAATATATTGATTTTTTTCCAATCCGAGATGAAAATATTATATCCGGAACCTGCACTCTATTATTATGGTACAAGCACTGTATAGACTCGAGCCTCTGTCGAAGATTATGTATTAGGTAGATGAGTCGCTGTATGATCGTTCGGCGGTAGATTCCCTATATAGTGCGAATTTAATCAAATTTAATTCACACAGAGAATAGGTACTCATTTGAAAGTGCGAAGCTTGAAAAAAACCGCGACGGAACTGATTAAAACGCTCGTAGATAATAATCGTCGTGATAAAAACGAATATGTGAAAGGGTTAGGTTACTTGGAAAAAAATATTATGAAATTCAATATATGAAATCGTGGAACGTTTTGTAGTGGTATAGGCACAGCTGTACTGTATTTTTTTTTCCGGTCAACCGACAACAGACATCGCTACCCCACTGCTACCAAAAGTACTGCTGTTCGTAAACTGTAACAACAATTTCTTTAATAACGTTTAAAAAGCTTTGCATTACCGTTTGAGGCACCTGCTCGTTGTTATAGCGTTTACAGATTTATCATTATAATTAATAATTCTTAATACAAAATGGTTTAATCGGTTTTAGTTTTTATAAGAAGGTGCTCGCACATGTTATTATTGAGATTTGTTTTTTTTATTTTGCTCAAAAACATGATTTTAGATTTACCGGGAAAACTCTCATGTCTCATAACTATAGTGATCCGATTTCGAACACTTCTTTTGACGGTTGTAAACAGAAAAATGTCCTACAACGAGCCGTTTAGACTTCAATGTTTGATTATGTAACGGAAAACCACTATTAATATGGCCGGTGGAGTGAATTCGGAGGTTTAACCCAACCCCCGTCGAACTTTCTTCAAAAGTATTGTTTACTATTATTTACAAAATATTATATCCTACAATTATGTTAATAACGAATAAAAAACAAACGGTTTAATTTATCTACCCTCCCCCGAAAATTTGGTTCGTCCTTGTTTACGTACTATATTGGAAAACACGCTTTGGCGGACCGTCTGACGCGAGACCGTGTTTCTTTAAATTATTTCAAAACGGCCGTTGTCAATTTCGATACGGACGATTTTCAGACGAACGCCATAAACGTGATTTTATTATTATTATTACAACGGCAAACGAACGGATAGCTTTACTGCGCGACATCTACCGATTATATATTTCCGCGATTATTTTCTATTTAAACGCAACGCCAGTGTTGTAAGCAATCGTAAGTAATTCTACTACAGATTTAAGGACATTTTTTTCCCCGTGAACGACCATAAATTATAAATTACCGTACACCACTCCCGAAGTCGTACCCACGGGGAAATCTTGGCTACGCCGCTATTCGAGTGCACAATATATATATATATGGAAAACACGGAGACTAATTGAAGACCTGCAGCTCTGCCGGGTTAATTGATTGGAGGGGCGGGTTGGCCGAGACGCCTTCTCAAATTGGGTGTTTATGTTGGACCCTTCACGTACCAGGCCGGTCATTAATAATGCCGTAAATCGTTTATTTATAGCAACGATTAGTACGTTTCGGTTCTATTGAAAAAAGTGCCGAGCAAAGGTTCTAACGGATATTAGCATTAACCCCTCTCCCCCTCCCCCCGAATGGACGTATTAGAATAATTCCGTTCGATCCGGATTAACGCGATGAATTCAGACGCCCGGTTATGATTTAATCCGGCGTTCCGGTTGAATTCGCCGTTAAGAGAGAGAGAACGATTGAACAAACCGTAAAATTATTCGGTAACGTGTTTATACTGGATAATTTTAATGTAAACAATTCGAAACGTGTTTCAAGTCGTCCCGGCCATGCGCGACGTTTATAATTTTGTTATGATCCAAATCCGTAACACCGATTGTAATATTCCGGTTGGTCCTGATCACTCCGAATCAATAATACAGCGTGCGGATTCGTCTAAATTGACTGCTCTGCGCTCAAACGATACACGCAGGTGTTACAGGTAGATACGGGGTTTGGGAAAAAAGAACACTAAAACGAGTACCGAATGATGTGTTTTTGTAGGAAACAAACGGTTTTTTTCTCGTCGATTTAATAAAAAAAAAAAAAAAAAAGTAATTATCACCGGGCGTAATTTGAGAAATCATTTCGGTCATAATATATAACTATGCGTGTTTTAATTTAACGGATAAACGAACGATTTAGGATGGTAATATTTGTGTTTTATTACGATTCGTCGTAACGATTAATTATAATAAAATGCAGGCGAAACTCGAGAATGCCTCGTAACTGACGAATGCAACACAACGAGCGACGAATTTAATCACGTTTGTTTCGGCGGCTTTATCCGCGCGGATTTCGTCCACCCGGCGGACAGTACGCGTACCCTTCTAGTTTACGGTGAGATTATCGGTACGCATTGGTTTAAGACTCCGGATTCCGGCGGGGGAGGACGCTTCGGTCCTAATCGCTTTGCCGAGACATTTTAAATACTCGAATTCAGTTTTAAATACAAACGAATGCTCCGACACCTATTAGCCGGATAACACGCAATCGGAATCGGTTTTACTTCGTTTTTACCGCGCGGTCATACGCGTAGGGAAAATGTATTTTACTTTTCAAATCCTACATAACAAGGGGTAACGTTCTTACCGACAAAGGTTTGCAAGAGAAAAAAAAAATTCGGAATTCTTGTCTCCATGGCGGGTTTCCTGAAAATTACATTAGGCTTAGTTGGTTTTCGGCAACGCTCCTAAATTTCCGGTTGATATGCCTAGTCCCCCTTCGAAGTTTTTCCCACATCGAGGCTCTGCGCATAAAGTTGCGTTCTTTTGGGATTTTACGCTAGGCCCGTGAGGATAAATAGCTCGAAAAGAAACTAATTGAAATTTCATATCGATTTAAAACAATCCTACATATGACATTATTGTGTACTACGTATATACGGGTGGGTAATATATTAAATCCAACAATTTTATTTGGGGGAAAAAAAAAACGGTAGACAGTGCATAATGATGTTAAACAAATATCGATAAAAATACGTTTGTTTCGTATATATTCGGATAAACCGGCCAAGAAAAAAAAACGTATTCAAAACAAATGTACCAAAAAATATATTGTATTCAGAATATTAATTCGAATAACGTAAAAAAGTATTTTGCAATATATTGTGTATTCCACAGTTGTAGGTAGGCTTTTCGAGCCCATAGCACGGCGCTCTTTCGTTTTTATTATTCTCGTTTTCTTTTTTTGTCAATCAACCATTTTAATCGTATAATATATTGTTATACAATCTGAAACCATCACGATGGGTTTTGTATGGGTGATGTATAAGTTTAACATAAAACTTAAACAGAATATAATAAAGGTAGTTTTATGATTTTATTGGATTTTTTTTTTGAAACGGTCCAACGGAAATTTGCGATTTTTGCCGTCAATGGAGTTTTTCCGTCAAAAACATAATTATAAATTATGATTCGCGTTTAAATAACCGAAAAGGTTATGGCAGCCGAATAAAAATATACCAAAGAAAAATAGAAGTACATTTTTTTTTGCGTGTAGGTATGTTTATGGTTTGCTTATATTTATATTTTATTCGTGTGTATTATGTATTTTATTTAGATATGGACGGCCAGTATAGCAAATCCGTTAAATCGATTTTAACAAATAAAATATCTAATTACTTTGTTTAAAATGTTTGTATTTATTTTCTACTATTTTGTAGTATTTTTTATATTATTTTAGTATTTTCCACAACTATGTTTTGATGCTCTTCAAAATAGAGACTATGTATTCATACGTTGCAGTCAAACGTGTAATGTGCCTATATAACACTTAAATAAAAAAAAAAGACAAGGGGATCTTGCAGGGGGGGGGGTGATGATCATGGAATTGGTCCCATGATTGCATCACTGGACCTTACTATCGCTGTGTGTAGATGTATTTTTGTCCCTTTAGACGAAAATTTAGATTTAAATTACTTTTGATTAACGTAAAATAATCTGCTTTTTCCGCATTATTAATGCAACTTACTTCTTAACAATTGACTCGTCCAGGTAAAAAAAAATCGTTTTTAAGAAACCACTTTCAAAAAAAGCCTCAGAAAACTTAGAAACATCGCAATGGAAGTAATTTATTTCCTTTTTGCTCGGGTAAAACAGAATAAGTAAATAGGCAAATATTGTCTGACTTACTGATTCTTTCTTTCTGGTGGACATTTAAAAAAAAAAAAAAAATAATAGCTATTTGTGCATCCTGCCATCTCCTTTCTACCTTGCAATTAAACTACTTCAAGTGAAACTGCCTGTTCTGGTAAATAATACATTTAAATTGGTATTTTTTTTTTTTACATAATCAGGCAATTATATACGATTCAACTTACTTATATATACGCAGCCCTATTAGTTTTTTGTTTGCCGATTTGAACGAAATCGAATGAATCGTCTATTCGTTTCAATATCGCGTTTTGTCTAGTTTCCCGCTCGAATTATTCCGTACTTATCTATATAAGTATCGTATTATCTGAGTATCCTACTGCAACGGCTGACGTATAACGAGGGGAAAAACTTACAAACTCGTACGATATTTTGTTGTCTCCGTTTTGCTGTGTTGCTACGACTTTTAAGTGCAAAATTTTATCTAAAATGAATTTTATGTAGTTAGTGCATTAGGTCATTTTTGCCTCAGTTCCATTTTCAAATTTTTTTTGTAAATTTGAAATTCTTTTAAAAGTAATTGTATAGATCTGACATTTTTACAGAATACTTATATTATACTTACACATTTTTTGAACTATTTGTAGGCAATTACCATTTTTGAGGTTTTTTATTTTATTTGGTTTTATTTGAATACAATTTAACAGAAAAGCTTTAAGTATAACACAAAATAAATAGTTTATAAATTAACTCTTAGATTAAAAATGTAAAACATAATTTAGTAATTTTTTTTTATATATGTTTTAAGTTTAAATTTGTTAAAGTTTTTATCTTTTATATGGAGCTGTATATTTTGAATAATACAAAAACCCTAAGACATTAAAATATTGTTCTCTATAAATTTCATAATGGGTATTTTTACTCTAAAATCAAAATTAAGCTAGTTTTACTTATTCTGTGAATGCAATGTTTTCTGATAGTTGAATTGAGACAGTAGATATGGGTAAAATGTCCTCTTAACTATTTGAAAAATATTAAAATCAATATTCTATTAATGTTAAAATTTAATTTACATTAGGTAAATATTGAACTTAATATATTGAAATAATTTAATATTCACACCATTAAATACCAATTATTTAATTCTTATGGGGAACTTTAACACTAACACTCGGTGTCTTAACAGGTACCTAAATACAATATGATTTTAATAAAATTATGTATCAACGTTTTCTTGATAAACATCAAAATGTTGAATATCTTGAATTAATCATTTAATTAAATCATTCCTTAAAATTTTTGAAGTTACAGTTAGGAATAGTAGAAATACTGATAGGTTACTATGAATAATTTACAATTTATTTGCTTGGTTAAATAATAAATAATACTATATTTATGGGATAAATAAATGTTTAAAAAAAATTAAATCAATAATATAATGGCAATCAAAAGAGAAAAAAAATGTTTTTAATTAATAAGAAATATATCCTATTTTAATAATAATACAGATGTAAAAATTGAAATCCATACATTAACATCACTTGTATTTCCTATGCGTTCTTGCAGTATCTAAAATAAACAAAATAACATACAATTAAAGTTGAATACTCACAAATATAACAATAATGTATAAGTAACAAAAAAAAAACATCATTGAGCAACAGAGTAATGCCACTATAATAAAATTTTCCCTCACATATTTTGTATTGAGTATAGAAATATTCTTTATAAAACAATAATTAACAGAATACTTGCTCAGATTTTTATGTGTATCATTTTTTCTGAAAGCTCAAGTTATCTAGATTGTACTTTAGAGAGGTTATTTTTTGATATTTTTTAAATAAAAGCACTTAAGTAAAATAACAATTTTTTTTTTGTCACTTTTAAAACAGACAATTTTTTAGTGCCTCAAAATATTATGTACGAGTTTATACTTTGATATTTTTTATCAATAAAATATTACTGTCTGTATTCATTATATGCTGGTTTCACTGTAATCATTGATATCCAATCATAAATAATATAAAAAAAGATTTATTTTAGACTTATTATTTTTAACACATAAATAATTGTATTTATAACAGATAAACAGTGTTTTGGAAAGACAGTAACTCCCCTTAAAGTTAGGGCCCTAATGCAACAGCGTTCTCTATATTCCCCTATATCACTTCAACCTGTTTATAAAACAAAGAATAATTCCTAATATTAGATTTATTTGGTCCAGAGTGAACTGCTAGAAGTGTTCAAAATTATCTGGAAAGTTTAATTTTATATGTACCACAAAAATTATATAAACAATACAATTATCTTTATTTTCATACAAAACTATATAAAAAAAATAATAAAAGGTATGGTTAAAAAATCATCAACTAAATTTATATTACAAAATAAGATGAATAAACAATCAATAAATTATGGCTAAATTAATTTGAAAATGGTTTTTTTTTTTTAAATTTTTTAAATCCCAATAATGAATAGTTTACCATGTTCCAATATTCCCAGCAATTAATAAAAGATAATTTTTGGCCCTAAAACATATTATAGGCATTCTTCATTTTCCACTTACAACAATGCACCTAATAAAAATAACAGCTATATTTTTTTTTGAATTGTTCAAGGTATTTTACACATTCATTAATATCATCTAGGTCGAACATGGTAGAAAACTCTGATATAAATTTTTGTTACAGTATAGTGTAGTGTAGTATATATATATATATATATGTGTGTGTGTGTATAAAAAAAATTAAATAAATAAACTGAAGTGTCTGAATTGCTAAATAAATATACATTATATGTTAATCTTACAAAATTTTAAAAACTAAAATATTTGTTTTATTATTTTTTAGAATTGGAAGAAGTATCTTCAAGTTGTATCTAATTATAAACTATTATCTGAGTAAAATTAATGTTTTTAAAAATATCTTTTTTTAAATTTCAAATTACATACTTTAATTGCATATTGTGGGTCAGTTATTTTGCATATAAATGCATATTTTGAATATTTAAGTGCATATCAGTTGACTTTTTAAAGCTATAAGTCCTCTGTCAAATAAATAACTAATGATACTAAAATGTCTAGGGACACCATATTAAGGAAAAATACCACATCAATGGATCCCTCTTATACTAATATATCAGCTATCATAATATAAAAATATATTATCTAACATTGGTTGACTGACTTACTTTTATTCATAAATTGAACTCTACCTTGCATTTCTTATTTGACCTGGAAAAAAAACAAAACACAAATACTTAGTAAATACATTCCTCACTTTACTCAGAATCTAAAACCTGTCAAATGTCTGCAAGTATTAATTTATCATAATGCAATGGGTTGATAATTAATTAATACCCTTATTCAAATTGTTTTTTAAATATTAGTAAATAAAATAAGGTTTATGGATTAAGTTAAATAAATTTATATCACGTTATTCAATAATATAATATAGTTTAATGCTCAGAATTATAAAATATTGAAAAAAAAATTATTCTATACATTATGGGTTTATGGGTCTAGTAAAAAAATAAAAAAACATTGATAATCATTTGATGTAAAAATAAGTCTTGAAAAAAAAAGCTTTTTTAATATAATCAATAAATAAAAACAGAGCATTATAATATTTTTTTTTATAGCTTTTGATAATATTTAATTGTACGGTTATCCTATACATTTTTGTCCTAATTATGAAAAATACAATACAAATTAAAAAATAACCCCCCTTCCAATACACCAATGATTAGATCCAAAAAAGTTTTTTTTTATAATTTTTTGATTGTAGCAAGATTTTTGTTATAAAAGTTGTTTAAATCCAAAAAAAAAAAAACCCAATACATTGTTGCTAAGCAAAGAATATAAAACACAATTAGTAACCTAATTTCGTATACTGCGAAAACAATGATAATTGCTCAACTTCTTTGTTAATATTAAGTCCACTTGATACCACTTTTAAAAAACAATTGTTTAATCCATCAGTACAAGATTCTTCAAACTCCTAAAAAAAAAAAAAAAAAAAATGTTTATATATGTACTTATAACTAGATAAATAAACAAGTTAAATTTGTTTACAATGTATAATAATGTCAATGTAGTAGCTAAATTTGAAAATAGCTGTGCAATTTTAGAATTCATTTTAATTCTAGGTCCCAAATTTAATCCAACTCTAACAGCGAAATTGGGCTGAAAAAATATTTAAACAATTAATAAGGGGCATTGAGCATGTTTAAATCATTAAAACATACTCTTTTTTTTAAATCATCTGACAACTCATATATATATGTAGGACTGACCACTTCTGTTTTTCCAAAATCAAAATAAAAAACGCAGCAATCACCATTATTTATAATATTTATAATTCTTGCTCTATACACTTTTTTATTTGATGGTGATTGAACTTTAACAACATCTCCTATATTTAAGTTGATTTTATTGATGAAATCTATAAAACAATATCAGTATTGTGGTAATATTATTAAGTTAGCTGTAAATAAAAATACACCTAAAAAATGTATATTATACAACAAATTATAGCAAATATCATATATAACCTGATCAACAATTGAAAGAGAAAACAAAATTAAACTAATATCAGAGATAAAAATGGCCAATTATTAGTTAATAATGAGAACATAATAAAAATATGGAGAGAGTATCTTAAAGAGCTTTATGATGAACAGTTTAAGAAACTGACAACAAATGAAGACAAATCAAAACTAGCCATTTTAAGATCAGAATTTGAGCTAGCATTTTATAACTTGAAACAAAATAAAGCATCGGGGCTAATAATATAACAGCAGAATTATTTCAACAGCATGAAGATAAAGGACACTTTATATCAAATAATTCGAGGATACATATGAGAAAGGAGAGGTATGGGATGATTTTTGTAAGAGCATAATTGTAACTATTTCAAAGAAAAATGGAGTAAATTCCTGTGAACAGTTTAGAATACTGAGTTTACTGACACATTATCTCAAAAATCCTACTGAAAATAATAAATCGAAGAATAGAAGGAAAAGTGGAACAGTACTTAAAAAATGATTAATGGTTTCATATGACAAAGAAGTACATAAGAAGCAACTTTAGCACTGCGAATGCTAATTGAAGAATAGAATTTAATAAGAATAGAGTGATATATTTGGTCTTTAAAAGCCTGGTAAAGGCTTTCTATAAATTAACTTGTAATAAAATGCTGCTCATGCTACATTAGAAATAGGTGTTGAACAACAACACAACCTATGAATCGTACACAATCTGTGCAAAAATCAGACAGCTTGCATTAAAAAGGAGGAATCACTGCTAATGCTCAAATAAATGGAGTTCCACAAGGATGAACTTATCAGCCCATCACTTTTTAACTGCTACATCAAAAAAGTTATAAATATAGTGGAAGTAAAGCTAACAAGACTAATCAAAATTGGCGGAGAAATTGTTTCAATGATGTTTTGCAAATGACATTGTGGTAAAAGCGCAGAGTAAAGTTTACATACAGCATGCAGTTGATGAAATGAATGAAATGCTCAGGATATCAGAAATAAAAATAAATAAGGGAAAAACAAAGTTCTTAATTTGCGCCAGAGCCCCAAAAATAAAAACTGATGAGGAATTTGTAAACTAGGGGGCAAAATCACATTTGATGGTAAGAACGTCCAAAAGATAAAATAACATAATATAGCATTAGCAAAACCTGCCTTTAGTATAAAACACACATTTTTAACTTCAAAAAAGTCAAATTTCAATACTAAGAATAGACTTATTAAAACATATTTATGGAGTGTTGCAACATATGTATGTGAAACATGGGTAATAAATGATACTGAAAAGAAAAAACAAGAAACCTTTGAGATGCGGTGTTGGAGGCATATGGAAAGGTTAAGTTGGATAGAATGAAAAACAAATGAAGAAGTACTTAGAACTGTGGGGGAAAAATGTAAACTCATAGATGTGATTAGAGCAAGATGTTGGAAAATTGTTGGACATTCTCCTGAGACAGAATGCACCTATATAGCTACTTAATTTGATTGTATAATTTCGATTTTCATAGTTATTACTTATTATATATTGACTTTATTAATTGTTGTTTATCTAATTTAAATACTCCTGGATTAAACATACAAATACATACAAATTTACAAAAATTTTTTTTATAATGATGGTTGTTGCGACACTCGAACTCATATGGACCTATTGGCCTACCTTGGATTAAGCAAATACTTATAATTATTAAAGTAGGTACAATGTACCAACTTAAAAAATTAATTATTTTTCATCTTGACAAAATTAAAAAAAAGGAATGAAAAATACAAATTTTTATAGCAACATTTAATTAATTCTTGGTAATATAATGTGTTAATAAACACAAAATATATTAATTATTTAAATAACAAAAATACCTAAAAAAGTTACTAATTACATTGACCAACCAGCATTCATAACAATGTTACAATTAATATTTAAGATATTTATTAGCTTAGATAGCTAAATATAATTAAGTTTGGTCTTTGGTCTATGCAAAAAAAAAAAAAAATTACTTTTTGTAAAACAATGAATCTCAAAATATTTAGAAAAAATTATTATAGTTTGAATAAATGTATGACCAACTCAATATGAAAAGTTACTTTCAGTTACTTGCAAAAATGATCTTTTGTTGAAAATGTGGTAACCCTAAAATTAAGACTTAATTTTAAAATTAGAGAGAAATATAGAGTATACACACTATATATAAACACTATTCAATTGTAAGAAAATGTAAAAGTAACATATACTAAAAAATACTGGGGCCCACTGAGACTACTTGTGTGAAAAACCAGGAGTCTTAAACTCCATATAAAATATAATTTTTGTGGTATAGCATGCAACAATAATATTGAAAATAATAATTGAATAATAAATATTGACATATGTGCAATACAATATAGAAAGAGTATTTATTTAAAATAATAACCTATATTATTTACTATGTCCTCCATTGTTTGGATATATTCAAATTCATAGATTTTGGAAACATAAATATTCTCTAAGTCTTCACAATGGGTTAGTGTACAGGTATCACCATCTCTGATAGTTATTTTTTCAACTGTTGATAATTTTAATACTTCTTTATTCACAGATTTACCGGACACTACTTCCTTTAGAATAACATTTTCTAAATGGTTTCTACTTTTTTTGTTGTATTCCTAAAAAAAATAAAATTAATATAAGAAATATAAATAATTCAATAGTAAGATACTTACAATAGACAGTAACACATCCTTTTCTATTAAATTTGTAAACAAATTTTCAATATCAATATTTGTTTTTGAACCTGTAGGGACTTCAATTGATACTCGTAATGGCATATCATTCTAAAATGATACCATTTAAACTGAATTGTAAATTATAACATATGAATATTAAATATCAAACTTTTTATGGCATACCACTATTTTCAATTCATCTGGTAATTCAAATATATCACTTGAATCAAAAATTTCTGAACATCCCGAATCAACAAGAAACACATAGACTTTATTATTTTCAATATTTGTAATTTCTGCTCTACTAAATTCTTCATGAAAACATGATAAAACTTTAACAATATCTCCGATGGCTAAATTTGTTTGGATTTTTCTGTCTACATAATGCAATAATATTTTATTAATAAAAACATTTAAGTATATTATCTGTAGCTTGGTGAGACAGTTTACTCCCAGAATCCAAATGTTAAGTAAAACTACCATCATAAAATAGTGTGATGTACCACTACAGTTATAAAATATGTTTTAAACTTTCTAGGGGTATTGAAATAGACAAACAAATGTTATAATCTGTAAATGAATATGTTTATAGTTGAACCTGAGCAAAGAGAAGACAATTGTTTGGTAATTATTACTTTTGTAAATTCTGAGATCCCAGACTTTAGCCTCCCTCTAAAATTTCAAATACTATTTGTGCCTAAGGTGGAATGCTACACCACATGAAAACTACTCACATTGTTTCTGCGAAAGTACAGGGTGATCCATTTAAGTGAAGTGGATAGACTTTTGATATCTCGGAAAGTATTTACATTATTTTGAAAATTTAAATAACAAGTTGCTCTAAAATTTAAGATTTAAATTATTTTTTGTCACCCTAATTTTCGGAGGTGAAATGACTACCTACTTTTGGTTTTAAAATAACAAACTATATTCAAAATTCTGTAAATAGATGAAGAATTGTTAAAACAAATGTTGGTGTTGACATTTTTGTTTCCCATTGAACTGGTGACATGATATTCCACTTTTAAGTTTGAATTGGGTGAGAGAACTGGAGCATCATTTGTGTGGTGACAAAGGGCACGATGTTTTAATAACATACCACTAGTTCTAGTATCAGAGAAATTACTTTCTAGGATTTTATGGCCTCCCATTGATGCAAGAAAAGCCAAAAATCTAATGAGTACCTACAGAGTTCATAAATTGCTATAATATGTACATATATATATATATATATATATATATATATATATATACACATACATACATATTTTTTTTAACATTAGCTCTTGCACTAAGTCACATATTATATACTATACCTATTAATAAAATTAATATTGAACATATTTACATTATGTGTCATTGTACCATAATAATAAGAAAGGAAAGACCAATTTATATGATTGTCCATGCATTTAATTTACAATTGTTTTAAAGTATTAAACTTTGATTGTATTCTAATATATAACTAATAAGTACACTATACAGCAAATTTGTGTTCCATAGAACAAATTTTGCTACTGCTTGTTGGTTTTAATATTAGAGCTATTTGTTAGTTTTTAGTTTGATATTTTAATTAAAAAACTTAACAAGAGTATGTGAAATATGTAAAAAATTAACCCTTCTCCAAGTATAAACACAGATAATGTGCTTATCTTTAAGTTTGATAATATGTCAATTCACTCTATTATTAAAACAGTACAAACATAATCTTACTATACTATACTATCATATCATGAACTCTACTGATAATACCTGTAGTGTTTGCAGTTCTCGCAATAACATCAATATTATGAATTGTATAGAATTTAGGTTCTTCGTCTAAAAGAACTGCCTTATAAATATAGATATTTCGGAAATCTTTAAAATATGACATTATACAATACTCTCCATTTTCTATTGAAATACTTTTAAAATTGTTGATGGTACTTTTATTTGCGGTATTTTTTACTTCTTCATTTAAATTATTTTTTGATACACATTGGTTAGAATAAAGAGAATAATATAATATAATAATATAATTACACATTGACATAAAACAAATATAAATTTGATAACAGTCTTACCATTGCAAATATCCGAAAGATTAATTTTTAAAAATTCATTAAAAATATTTTTAGAAGTATATTTTATTTTTAAAGTCATCTCTTGGTATCCATTACAATTTCCTTCATCAAATTCCTAAAAATGAAATTAAAAAATTGATTAAATGTTGAAACAACTAATTCCACTGCCAACAAAATTGTTGTATATGCATACATGTAATTATGAAGTAGACAAGACAAGAAAATTCAGTGAATAATATTATTGGAATAAAATTATTGGGAAACAAAATAATAAATTCGTATTTATAAAATAATATTAAAATAAAATAATAAATTCGTATTTATTATTATAAATATTATATTCATATAATTTCAAGTATATTTAGTATCTTGTGGTTATTTTTATATAATTATCAAGGCTAGGATTTATATGCAACAGCATGTTTTTTTGCAACATCTGATTATTGATTTTGTCAGTAATTTCCACAAATAACCTCATGATGAGATAAGTGGCGGTGTTTTTATTTTGCATATTTTGGATAAAATGCATATTATTGCATATATTAAATAAAACGAATATTATTGCATATTTCGATTATAACAATGCGAAAAATGCATGTATCGCAGTATATTTCGTATTTAATTCTAGCCCCGCTAATTAAAGTATACAATTTGATTTTTTTGTCAAACATAAATTGTATTTTTGTAAATACAATCCAATAATACAATAGATGTGCGATAAAAGATTGAATAGTCTGACGAAGACTTCATTAAAATCTACAGATTATAATAAATGCTAGGAATCGACTTCTTGAGTGTAATGAATAAAGTCATAGATAAAGTTAAAAAGAAAATATCCTTGGTTTTACAAAAAAATAAATGATTTAAAACTCTACAATCAATAAATAAAATATTAAATGGCGAAGACAATTTCAGTTGTAATTTAACACCGGGACAAATGTCTTTATTTAAATATGCGCCAACTACATCATGTGACGTTGACCGGAGTTTCAGTCAGTATAAATCAATACTACGATCCAATCACCGATCATTTATATTCGAAAATTTAAAAAAATAGTAGCATGAAACACACGTATTTCCACTATTGAATGTGAATTATAAATTTTATTTCTCAATAATATTTTATTGCGACAAACAGCCAACTACAAATGTATTTCAATAAATACATTTTTTTTTTGTAACTATATTTTTGTGTTTATCTTATAAAAATTTAAATGCATATTTTTGCATATTTTGGTAAACAAAATGCATATTTTACAATGTTTTATTGCATACAAATCCTAGCTCTGATAATTATATTTTAAATCATTTTTTTTTTTCAATAAGTAACAATTTTATTTTAATATACCAAATTTAATTTTTATTATTATTAAATATTTTTAATTCAATGATATTAGTTATAACTTATTAAACAATAATATTTAACTAATATTTGTTAATAATAGAATTCTGAAATTTCATTGTACACTGAAAATATTCTAGTACTTGTGCATTTTAAAATAATACTTGAGTACTTAAGCTTTTTTAGTTTTTAAATACATAGCTAACCTGAGTACTAGACAATATTTTCAAATACTCAGGGCCTTTATCAATTACTTTCTAAATTTCAAGTATTCAACCGTAATAATTTTACTCTACTCGAAAAAATAATAATACTTTATATAATGGCAATATTCTTGACAATTTTTATAACATCCTTATCCCAAATGTTTTAAAACTAACAGCTGCCATAAATTGACAATTTAAAATGTTTAAACTGTAAATATTTTATTTTATTATTATTACAGTAAAGAAATATTTTCTATGAAAGATTATTATATATTTTTCCAATGTGTGGTAAAGATAATTAATGAAATTTATCTTAGTATATAATATTCTATAATACAAATTTAACAGTTTATTTTTAAAATATATAAATTATACTTACTAAACACAATGGAACTTTTCTATGTACATTGATAAAATTGTCTAATGCCACACTTTTCTGTACTAAAGGTTCTTTAATTCCAATTTTATATGCCAATCCAGGAATCTACCGGAATAAAAATACAAAATATTTAACTTCAAATATATTTTAGGACGCACATTGGTCAGAATCATAATTTAGCTTACATAAATTATTTACCCTTAAATTTTAGGTTACAAGATAGTTTGGCACATAAAACCTATTATCAGTTATAATGGCACTGGACCCACATTTTACATTTAGTTTTAAATTGGCCTGTTTGTTAGGTAGGCTGTAGGGAGTTGGGAACTTTTAAAAGTTTTACATTATTTAAATTTTTTATATAAATTTATATATTTCAAATAATATTGAATTCAAATTTTGCACTCATTTTCAATTAACCTTATTGTTAGGATTCTGTGGAGGGAGGTACATTTCCAGATTTTTACTATTTCATTGGCATTGAAAAAGATATTTTGAGGGAAGTAATGGGTAATCAGAACTACTGATCGGTTTTTGTAAAAATTAGATCAAATCTTCAGTGGCATATGCTATGTTTCATTTTTTGATCACACGTTAATTTAAAGTAAAATTTAACAAGCTGATATAACCATATAATTATGGGTGCAAAAATTAATCATTTTATGAATCTAATGGCTTTGAAAACAACAATTTGATTGGAATTCAAACATTGAAACCAATGAAATCCAAAAGGATCTGAAAAGCTCAGAAGTTATACTATAATTAGTGTATGTGATGAAAAGTGTAAAAATTGATAAGTAATAAGTTATACTCTTTTACAAATATTAAAAAAGCATGGACATAGATAATGGGTGAACCACTGTTGTAAATAAAAATTTGGAAAGGTAATATAATATACTAATTTTATGGAACCATTTGTTAAATTTGCATGCATTTCTATTTAATCACACAATTTTTTCTACAGAGTACCTACTGAATAAAAATGACATATAAGACTCGCAAAATTAAAATGTCTATATTTAAGCTCAAAAATTAATTAAATATTTTGAACATTTTACCATGTTTAGACAAAAAAAATACAACTAGATTTCTTTCTGGGTTTCCCCGATTATTTCGAAACTGCTTTGGATAATCAAAAAATGACCTCCTCAACGCACCAACTAAAGAAAATTACCTTTCAGAAAGGCGTTATGTTTTATATTTCAGAGCAAAATATCTTGTAGAAATGTGGTTCACAGACAGGAAAAATACAAATTACAGTAAAACCAATAGATTCCTTGCTATGCTCCAAATCTAAAAATTGGTAGGTACTATTCATTTATATAATATTGGTCAAATAATTATCTATTGATAATATGCAAGTATATTGTATATTATTGTTTGTAGATAAAATACTAAATTGATATAGTTTTAATTATTTGCATAACTATGAATAAAGATTACAGTAAAATGCTTTAAACAGTACTCAAAAATGCTATCAACATAAATCTATTCTAACATGAGAAATTTAAATTTGTAATCATAGAAAACTAGAATAATATTAGCATGGAAATCAAGAAGATGAAGACAGTGACAGGTAGGGAGGGAGGTGTATATTAATGTGGGGAAAAAACTCTGAAAAAGTGGATATGTCAGAAGAAAATGATGAAAATCGCTGAAAAACTAATAATTATCTATTTCATTATTTATTAAAGGTACAGTTTCCAAGGTGCGACAGGTCGGTGTCAGATTGTTAGTATGTAATTCCTATTGACTAGTTTCCAATGCGCGACAATAGTCGCGCGACTAAATTTTATCGACACTACCAGTCCGAGAGCAGTGTATTTCGACTGTCCTGTACAGCAATATGGCTAAATTTCATTTTTCGGGAGAAGAACAACTGATCAAAATGGTTCGAAGAAATGTTGAGTTGTTTGACCTGTCGCACAACAAATATAAAAATGCATCAACTTTTTCTCTCTGATCGCATTGTGTTGTAAATAATAAATCATCATCCTCTTGCTTTTCTTCAAGAAGAAGTAACATTATTTTATTATTGTAATTAATAATTGTATTCATACTCATAGTAGTAAATATACAATTTAACTTTAAAACACTAGCCCTCACTGCACGAAAACCACAATGATACTGAATACAGATACAGAATTTGACGGTTTTCTTTACATCACCAGAGACTGGTCTCGGCGACCAGTCGCGCCTAGGAAACTAGCACACACGGACAGGTCGCGGAGACCGGTTGCAGCGACTGGTCTCCGTGACCGGTCGCGCCTTGGAAACCGTACCTTAACAAGAACGTTTTCTATTTGTTTTTGAAATAATATCAATTGTTTTAAAGGGAATCCTTGTGGTGGAAAAGAGGTCCTTGTGTGTACTAAATGTACCAAGATTCTTATAGTATGGATATATGTATGTAGTGGCTTAATTATTTAATAATACATAATTATTTAAAAAGTGACCCAGTATTCACCAGATTTATCTGTTATAAATATAATATTAGAGTAATATCAAATATTTGTTACCTTTTTTAAATCATTTGATAATTCGCCAATAACGTTTGCTTCAACTACTTCAAAATATCCTAAGTCGATATTTTGTACATTAATAGACGTATTATTAACTTCAATAACTTTACCACGATATAAATAATGTTTAGAAACAACCTTTACAATATCTCCCACATTAATATCACTTTTAGGTACAAAAGCTAAAAAAAAAAAAAAATATTATTTAAAACTTATTTTTAAAGAATACATAAGTTAATTTTAAATTATAGATTTACTTACTTTTATCTTGATTAATACTTAGTTTTACATTTTTAAATCCTTTTACATCTTTCATAATATATAATTCAGTTATGCTTTTGAAATATTTCAAATAAACTGTATCATTATTTCTTAATGTATTTATTTGGTTGGTATTACAATCATTCGATAATTCAGTATTTGTATCAATTGATAAAGCAGCCGTAGGTGTTCCTACAAATAAATTTTATCTTAGTTATATCTATGAACATTATTACTTGGATTTGATTTTAAATTGTCTTTTGTATAACCAATATCAATACCTAATCCATGATTTATGCTTTGGGAAAATATTCTGGAAAAAAAAATAAAACAAAATCAATCAATATAAATTAACTGCAAAAATAACCTTATTACTTTAATAGTAAATTATCATCAATGCCCTCTTCTCCTATTTGACTGGGATTGATATTGATATGTTCAACACGAAAAGCACTGTAAAAATAAATTAAACACATTTACCTATTTATAAACATTAAATTTGGTAAATGTAAGGAATATAAATGATATAATAACTGTACAGTCTAATTATAAATAATAATTGTTTGGTTAGTTTAACATTATAGGCAATAAATAGGCACATAGATAATAATTAAACCGTTATTAATACCAAAACCAATAACTTACTAGTTTCTTAAACTTTGTTCTCTTGCATCATCACATTCAGCTTCCACAACATTTAAACCATCACACAGAGCCTATAAATAATTAATGATTATAAAAACATTATAAAAACTACTTAATCATAAATATATATTAGGTATGATTATACTATCAGAAAAGAGAAGTTTTCATATGAGTAGGTATCTATTTGGAAAATACAGAGTGGTTCACTAAGCGTGCTCACCCCATTTTTTTGGTTAAATTATAGTAAAAAACTAATAAAACACCACATAAATGATACTCCACTACTCTCTCCCTACCTAAACTTAAAAGTGAAATATCTCATTAATAGGTTGACAGAAATTAAAAATGTTGACACCAAAATGTATTAAAGTAATATACCATCCATTTATGGCACTTTTAATATAGGTTTTCATTTGAAAAACTTAAGTTGGTATTGCCAAAAGATACTCCTTAAATGTCAGAAAAATCTAAGTATTCGAAAATATCGGTTTGAACTACATTTAAAAATGTAAAAAATCAGTATATGAATACATGTGGAATTTAACCGAAAAAATGATGTGTTCACAATTAGGGAATCATCCTGTATATAATACTCCATAATAATGAATAATCTGGCTGCACACAATATCTTCCTACCAAGACAAATTAATTATTAAATTTTAAAAATGAAAATTTAGTCATTTTTATATAATAGTGTATTCTAAGGAGCAAATAAAACGAATAAATCTAACAATACTTATTTATAGTTGTGAGTTTTGGGATAAGACAATGTTGTATATCAGTTAAGTTAGAAATATTGGAATATAAGGTTTTTTCAAAAATCAATAATAAGTAGACCCAATTCATCCGAAGGAAAATATTCTGAAAAAAAAATCACTATACCTCAGAAATGTGGATAAAAGACATCCAGAAATAGTAATTTCAACCCATAATCTAACTTACATAGTACATACTTAACAGTTAATTTTAACATCGGCCTATAGTTTTTGATTTTAAATATCAGATTGAATTTATATATATATACACTTTTCAGTGATATAATATCTATATCTGCATTTGAGTAATTTAAAGATCATAAATTAACCGGTTTTAGTTTAGCTCTCAAGTGTTGATTGGACTATTTAATACCTTCACTGTTTAGATTTTTAATCCATAGTGACAACAAATTATTTCAAACATGATTTTAAGAAAGTGCAGGTAAGTAGTGTGATTAATTTAAAAAAAAAAAAAAAAAAACTGATAACTTAATACATGTAAATCTTTATTGTAATTCGGAAATACAATTTAAGCAAATTAAAGTTTCTCGATCACAAAATCCCGTAATACAATTCGGATAAGTTTCCCTTCATATTGGCCCAGATGCCCTAAGTATATTATATATTTGTGTCGCCTCGGGTTATTCAATTGGCTTCAAGTATTCAATAATTGGCTTCAATATTCAAGTAACTATTCAAGTATACTTCAGTGGGCTTAATTAAATACAAATACCATTTGATTTACAACATACATTACTATTTGTTGGCATGTACAACAGTACTCAACACATTTAAAGGTAGGTAACACACATTTGGAATTCAGAACTAAAAAAAAAAATCTATTTATTGAAATCTCGAATCATTTCCCTATATTATACAGGAACAGGATATTCAATGAAATACTATAAAACATTGACGATTATGAAAAAAAAAAAATAATAATAATTCAACGGAGATGATACCTATGAGATAAGAACTGGTTTAAAAATCGAATTTATTAATACTACCTATGCAAATCAAAAAATTGTATAATTAATAATTATTACTCGCACGTACCTACCCATTATTTAGATAGGTAACCCTATCAGAACTAATTATAATGAAATGTTTAACAATAAAATTGACATGTACAATTCAATACTTAATGTTCTAATGTTAGTGAGCGTGTAACGGGCAAATGTTAGGTAGACGCCGTACAAAAATGAATATTACATTATTGTGACTATATATGTTGAAATAAATGCAATTTTTGAATGTACCTCGGTTGTCGCGTCTAATGCCGAACATTGCGGAGCGCCCGTAGATGAATGAACAGTGTCCATTATTTCACGTGTTCGTAATAATATTTCAAACAAACACGAAAGAACAAAGTAGACAATCAAATTAACTAACACAGTTTATCATTTACTATCTAATTAACAAAACAATAATTACAATATAATTTAGATATCTGTAAACGTGTTTAGGACAGCTACGAGAGAAGCCATACAGTCGAGCATCGACAAATAAACAAGGTCATTAGAATGCAACGGCACATGGGACACGTCTGGAACGTTTTAGTTAGGTTAGGTGACGGTTTGACCTTGAGTAGGGAGAATGGTTAGATCCTATTGATATGAGTAAATATCACAAATCCAGATATACGGAATACCGAACGGGAAGGTCTTATCGACGTTTTTCTCATTTCACTCGGTTCTCACCGTTTGGCATGACATCTAGCGCTTTAAGACAAAATTGGTATAAAAATAAACTAAAACCAGTTTAAAGTTTAGACAAAGGAATAGGGTATGTAATAAATATTGACATAGTATGTAAAGAGTACACTAGATTGTGTTAGTAGCCTTGCCAAATTAAAGCGAGAAAATTAAACAATAGTTATGTTATTTGTTATTGAGTCATTCTGGGAGTCAAAATCAAATGGCGCCAACACTTTTATCATGCAAAAATCAAAACATTTCTAGTATTTCTATTGAAACAGTGAGACGACTTCCAAGTTCCCAGTTAATTAAATTAAACAATTCTCGTTATCCCGGATCATCATAAGAGTTACGTCAAATCACTACAGTATCAATTATCAATGCATCGATGTATTATTGAGTTGCCGGACCAGAGACATAAACTAGAGATTCGTTGTACAAACCGTGATTTAAGATTGTATACTGTCTTAAATCGTGGTACAAACTGGTGTACCTTTTTTACCGGTTTAATAACACTTGATACCGATTATTTTACATCAGCCATAGATAATCATCGACAATGGAGATCCGTGTATTCCGACCATTGTCCGAAATTAACAATGATAATATGAAATATGAACTAAATATTATTGATTGTTGCATATGCTTTTTAATTATATTTTTAATAATATTTTTTTAAATTATCACCTATGCTTCCCATTTCTCGCTTAATAATATTAGTTTAGTATTCATTTTGTTGGGTAATTTTATTGAATTGTCGATATCACATGCATTAAAATAAATTTGAATACTAATTGTTATCAGTTAAATTATTATTATTATCATTTATTATTTCGAGGGGATGAAACCGGTGTAAATAGTTTTCACCATATGCATGTGATGGTGCAGCGATGCTCCGCTCAGAATCTAAAATTTGGTATTGCAAAGAATATTTTTTAAATTTAAAGAGATTCACAATAATTGTCCAAAATTATTTTCTTGAATACGAACTTTTACAATCTCAAATGTGTTTTTACACTGGATAAAGTTTTACAAAAACAGTGGATTTCACTTAATATATGTCCAGTTACATTCGTCCACATTAAGGGGTTGCCCGTTTTAACCGTCATGAGTATAGTTATACATTAGAATCGGGATCAGACCATCGTGCCCGTATTGACCGATGGGCACATTAAACGGAATCCACTGTATATATATATAATATTATAATGTATTCAGATCGATTGTATTTTTATGTATTATCTATATTTTTATTTGTAAATTTTTAATTTTAATTTTTGAAGATATTTAAATACCTAGTTATAATTGTCTTATATCACTAGAATGTTTCTTTAGCAACAGATTAAATGTGTTTCATTTCCTTCGTAGCCAAAGATATACAGTTTTTATAATATAAATTAACAACACCTACCCTAAAACTGACATAATTTCCTTAGGTAACACGTACATTGTTAATGACGACGTATATTTTCACCGAGTGCAACAGGTATCTTAATTATGTAGTATAAGTACCTATTTTAAAATTTGTACATTGTAAGTATTTTTAATGATATATATAGGTAATAAGTTTATTAATTGTTTTTAATTATCCTTGGAACTTACTTATGGATGAGTACCTAATTTTAAAATAATACTTACTTATAAATAAAGAAACTAAGTGGATAATACTATTGATTAAATACAGTATTATAGTATAAATAATAATACGTTAATACCTAAACCGATGATTTCAAAAAAATTATTGTTAGATACTGCCCTATGGAATAAAATAAAATTTGATATTGGAAAAACTATAATTACTCCCACATCCCTTAAATTATTTCTGGAGTCTATATGCACTACTTCATTGTCATGCATAATTTATATGTATAGAGTGATTTACCAATCGCGCTCATCCCATTTTTTTGGTTAAATTTTGCATGTATTCAAATTCAAATTTTTGGAATTACCAAGTGTAGTTAAAGCCAATATTTCTAAATACTTAGATTTTTTACAACATTTAAGGAGCATGCTGTGATGATACACATATTTTGGTTTTTCAAATGAGAACCTATATTAAAAACTTCATAAATAAACAGAGTATAACTTTAAATTAATTTTGATGTCAAAAGCTAACCTAACCTAACCTAACTAGTCCGACCGCTACAACAGGTCGTACCTAGAAAACCGTAATTTAAGATTCAATTCGAAATTACCAAAAATTCAAAATAAAAAAAAAAAACAATACAATCAATTGCAAATAATTTTGTATAAGTCATGGTTTAGGAACCACTGGTAAAAACAATGGATGCTTTACTCTATGTCCATATTATATACTATTATGTATTCCGCATTCATTTTCTCAAGGTGTCCGGTTATTTTGTAATCAAAAAAAAAAAAAATTGTAGTGTTTATCGAAGTTATACAGGTTTAAGACAAACAATACATAACTTGGACATAAACAATAGCGCGATTATTTAAATGCAAAGGTATTTCTACAAAAATTGACTTTTCGACTATACATCCACACAAAAATGCCGATTGAAGCCGTTAGGATAAAATGATAGATAGAAAACGGTCAGATATAACAACGTGACGTTTCGGTTTGATTACAACCAAAAGTGAAGTGATTTCCCTACGAATCGACTGTTTAATACACTCTTTTGAAACCGCGAACACGGTCGTTGGAAACTGATAGAATGCACTCATCTATTGCGAGTATAATGTGTACGATGACCGCCATACATTCATACGTAATTGATGGATCGATCGGCTAAATGGGGGGAAAAAAAATACAAATAAAAACTGCGTGCGCTAATAGTGCAGGTACTTGCACGGCTCGGCGACAGCGGTATTTTGCGCCCCTCTTGTCCGCGTCGTTTTCTCGTTCCGGCGCCGACGGCTGCGTTCCGGGCACGGACCGAAGAAGAAAAAAAAAACCATGACGATAACGGGGACGTTACACGTTCGCGGCCTGAACGGGCTGCCGTAAATTTTTATCTGCGCTGTTGTAATAATAAAACCTCGAACAAATCAGTTACATTTAATGAGAAAGCATGTTTAATTCCGAGGGAAAATGTGTAGGTTTAACGTTATTGCTGCTCACATCGTTCAACGGGTTATGGAGAATTGAAAAAAATAACTCGTGACGTCATTGGACCGCCCGCGCCGCGCCGTAACCGTCCAACTTACAAAATAATTGCTCGTTCGCACAACAGTTTACCTGCATTTAAAGTATGTTTTCGAATTTTCCTTGTACGAATGTGATGTATTTACATGTACTGAAGACGTTTGTGAAACCAGATTTTTTCCAAAGTGTTTGGTTATTTTGAAATATTTAAAATCGTATTGAAGTATTTTTCGTTAACCGCTACTCTTTACCGCAGCAGTCACCGCAACACGACATAGTATAACCGCGGTTCGTGTTCGGCACGTATTCACACGTATAATTTATTTTTAGTAGTCGAGTACGCACTTCTGCGTCTTCTCCCTTCGCTTACACCATAACTGTTTGGGGTCGCCAATCCTCGTCCTAAACTCCCACTTGACCCGATCTCCGACATTTAATTCGCAATATTTATTATATTCTCTATGATAATATCATTAACATATCACCACTGAACGATAATTTTTACGGATATCAATATTTTCTATAAAATAATTAATAATATTCAATCGCGGTATTGAAATATTTTAGATTCTGAGTGTAACGAAGAATGTATTGGTTATACAAAGATATGTATTTTTTTTTTATACTGTTTACGAAAACTCTACCAGAAATCTTGCTTTAATGTATACGATGTAGATCCTTTTCTGAAAGGGAATTTTTTCGGGGTGGTATTTTAGGGTCCCTTAATTAAGGAAGTCATTTTTTGATTTTCTCAGCAGTTTTCCCAATAACAAAGGAAAATGTAATAAAAAAAACGTAAGAAAAACGTGAAATTTACGAAACTAATGCTTTATTATTTTTTCAATTTTGTTATTTGTTATAAGTCATTATTCAGTTAAAAATGTCCGTGAACTTGAAATTTGGACAGAAAACTTATACTTACCTTTTCTAGACAAAGTAAAATTTGGTATTATACAGTTTTCAGAAAAAAATGATGCGAAATCGTAGCCTTATCATATATATATATGCAAAAAACCAACGTTAGAAAAAAATTGTGTTGAAAAAAAATGTAGTTACACCTACAACGCAGAAAAAAAATGTGTTTTAAATTATGTATTCATGATAATTGTACTTGTGCAAAACCACGTCGGGTAAATAGAAGGGAACATTGAATAAGCATTATTATAGGTGGAACTAGAGATCCAAGGTAGTCACTCACTCGCTGCGTTCATCCGGAAAATTTTAATTGAAAATAACCCTCGAATTTTTGTGCAAAACCTCATTGGTTGAGTAGTTAACAAGAACATGTGAAAAGCATTATAGAAGTACCTTTAATTAGTAAAACAATTTAACTTATTTATGTATAGCCGTATTGGAGTTAAGTACTTATCGGTTATCGCGAAAATACGGTTATGGATAATCGAAATTCTAAAACATGGTATTATGATACTTAAGGCGAGATTGGATGATAGTTATAAATAAACCGTACAACAGTTTAAAAATAATTTTCGTGTAGATTGGTAATATTGAAATATTGTGACTAGCCTCTTATCAATTTCTGAAAATTGTAACTCTGGGGGTACAATTTTTAAAACATTTGAGCCATTTTTAATTTTTTTACAAAAATTGTAATATTTTTGTTGAAATTCAGTTAAAAATATTCGTATCGACCCTATGGACTTAAAATATAATTTACTTTTTTAGACGTTGTAAAACGTTCAAAAAATTTAAGCCATTTTTAAGCTATTTATAGACATTTTAATTTTGCAGGTTTTATACGTAATTTTTATTAGGTAGGGAACGGGAGAATAGAGAACGGGAAAATAGGTACAATATTTAAATAATTAATATTATTGAAGAAAATGTTTAATGCACATGTAATTATTTTACCATAATGTGACGTATATATTGTTGGAAAAGCAACGCTATCAACTGAACTCCGCTCAGAATCGTTTTTTCGTTAGCAATAGTGTATCGTTGCTTACAGATACAATTTAATTTCCCCTCTATATCCTACATTCCCAACTTCTCGCCAACAACAGTGGTTGCACCCATCGTGCGAATTATGTCTGTATTTTTATACTTATATATCAAAATATACTGATGCAACTACAATGACAAATTTTGGTCAATTTAGGATACCTACTTATTTTATGTGATCCACCGGTCGTCGAGATATCTATCACTGTCACTTCCATACACAGTACGTTTACTTTTATTGTTTTCTAAAGTTCGTGTCTATTATTTTTGACGACGATAATAATGATAACACAGAAAATGTAGTACGCGGAAAACGATATGAACATCTTAATAATTATGCGATGGGGACGGTAATATTGAAAGAACATCAGTTTAAATATTTTAGTTCAGTACTCACACTGACAATGTTCCGTCACAGTAGAAGTTTAATCATATAAAATAGTAAAAGTTTAGGACGATTAGGTTTTTTAATTAAATATAAAAGTACATTGAAATATGCATTAGGTGTGCAGGTATCTATATATTATAATTTATATTTATATACTATTCATAATTTTATTATATCCTACATTACAGATCGAAACTATAGTTTTTAATCTTGTCTCTATTGAAATGCGAGTTTTAAACTCTAATAATAACGCGGTTTAGGCACTTTGACGTATTTTTTTAAAACGAATTAATTAACCGTTATATTATTATAATATAATATAAACACCAGTTATTTTGCATCATAAATTATTTCATATAAAATGGACAAATTACTAGTTCAAAAGCCATAAGAAAACGGCATACGTCCGTAGTGGGTTTAAATTTTTGTTAATTGAATGCGTTTTTAGACAATGTTTTAATCTCTTTGTGCCGTTTCGTGAGCGGCATGAATTTATTGTCTGCGTTTTCCAGGCTCCGTGCCTTATTAAATTGCTGATCCATTAATTATGTATATGGTATACACCGATGATAATATTGCGGATTGATTAAATGACAATTCATGCGAAATTAGTTTTAGCTAAATTTGATTCAGCAGCTAGTGAAAGGGAGAGGTTAGGCGTTATGTATCCTCCTCATTGGTTTAAAAATAAAACAACTATTCAATAATTTTATTATAAAATTATAAATTTTAGTCAAATTACATGGAAAAAAACCTTGATTTGTTTAATACAAATTAAATTGGCTTTTTCGATAAGTACGGTACCAAATCTGTAATCGTTTACTCTATGACGATCACATAGTAACACAGGGTCTGTTGTCCAAGACCGTCGTTAAACGGCTGATGACATAGATTTGGTCTCGTGGTGGCCTATCTGCCTATATAGGCTTATATGATTGGTGAAGACATGACTTGGATAGCAACGACGATGTCATTAGCCCCAAAATTAAAGTGGTTTAGATAGGACTGCGAGTATGAAATACTCGGAAAATTGACTTAGAAATCATGATTCCAATTTTTTCTAACGCAACGACCATCTGCGGTCCCAGTTAGTGTCATGGTGCAATAGTCGAATAATTGGCTAACAGATGTACAGGGAAACGGAAAGGATTCTTATGCCATATTTGTATAGTCTAAGAAGATTTTACGATTTATTCATAAATCGTTATTATTATTTACTACATGACTTACTGTTGAAAATTTCTGGTTACGCCAATGATTCAATAATATTTCGAGGAGTGCTAATTTTATGAGGAAACAAGGCGAAAACGTTTAAATCAGCCACCCTAGTGAAATCATAAATGAGTAAGTCAGTCAAACAAAGCACTGTCAAACCTGTACGTATACAATGCAGTGGTTAAAGTGGGAAAACTGTTGAGTGGAGAGGGGGTTATATTAAACGAAAATTGAGAGGCATTCCCGAGAGATAACTAAACCTAACCAACATTTAAGGAAACTCATTCGTAAACAAAAATTCCAAAATTATTTTCTCTCACACACATTTATTCATAAAAATGTTATACTATTAGGGTTTAAAAATAAAGTGGCAGCTCTTTAAAATATTCTACATATTATATCCTACACATAGTCGGTGTCTGATTACGTATAATCTAATAAGTACTAAATAATTTTTGATTAATAAAACTGTAATTCGATTGTCGAATGTTTGTTGCGGAATCCAAACTAATATGCTGGTATAAGTTTTATTCTTCTATAATTGATTTTAGATGTTAAAATGGAAGTTTTTCTAAAAGTTTGGACAAACTTGAAAGGAATGATACTGATTGGCATGATGTGACATCTTAAGGTAATTTTCCTGGTTTGAGTAATATGATCACTTGTGCCCGTTTCCGTTATACTGGAACGTTTGCCATGCGCAAAATAGCATTGAATATGAGCGGAAGATGGACGATGGCCTGTGATGAAATAAGTCCCTAACATAACTCGGGAAGGTTAGGTTAGGTTAGATTAGGTTAGGCGATAACCCTCGGGAAAGCGTGTTTAATGTTTATATTTAAACACATAAAATAATTAAACATAAATGAGTCTTCCAAAATATAACACAAACTTTATTTAGACTGGCTAGGCTCGTTCTCCGTGCATTTCACCCGAAGCTCCGCAGAAGAATGATTTTCACAAAAATATTTTAATATTGTTTTTAATAATTTTTTAAAATATCACCACATCAGTCTGCGATTGTAGCTGTCTCTGTCTCGGTCGGTGACCGCGTAACATATTTCGCCGAGTAGACCTACTTATAACATTAAATTTTAACATAATAACAATACTGGCGACGATGACGGTCGCGTAAAACAATATTATAATATACTAAAATTGTATTATTATTACTGTCGGCTGGATATACTACACAGTGTTAAATTCGATATAGTTCTGAGCGTATAATTTTATTGTAGTTATATCGGACAATAGGCAACCGAATAATATTATGAATTGTGACGTATTATATAGGTATTATAGTCCACAGGTACACAAATATTTAATAATTCGTGTAATAGTTGAAAAATTAGATATTGACTCGTTTTTTTATGCTCCAGAACATAGTTGTTGATTTCCTATAATACCGTAACACAATTACGTGCCTATCAGCACCAGGTGCCGGATAAATATATCGGTGAGCAAAAAAAGAAAAACTA
The DNA here is from genome assembly GCA_902439185.1 of Cinara cedri. Lineage (NCBI taxonomy): Eukaryota > Metazoa > Arthropoda > Insecta > Hemiptera > Aphididae > Cinara > Cinara cedri. Next base: position 985,344 of record CABPRJ010000964.1, on the reverse strand, counting down.
AACCTCTTCGTTCACTCATAAGTTAATTGTAAAATAAGTAAATTACAGAACTTCAAAAATTTTCATTAGAGCCCCTATAGTCATAACACCCGGTGCGTGGACACTTCTCGCATCCCCCTAGGCACGGCCCTGTCTAAACAGTATGTATATAGGTCCTACTAATTAATAAAAAATAACCCGCAAAACTCTTGCAAAATCGCACCTACAGTCAGTGGCGGATCCATGACAATAAAACGGGGGGTGGGAGGGGGAGCGATTTTTAAAATTCATAGAGGGACACATTTATGGCGAAAATCAAGCTATATTGTGGTTAAGAATATATTTGGGGCAAATGGGGGGAATTTCCCCTATTACCACCTCCCCTATATCCATCATTGCTTGTAGTACAGGTACACCCGATATACATATATATAATATTATTATTATAAAGCGGGTCGGTTTCCCGGTTCGGGACTAGAGTGCGGGCGAAAAACGAACGCGAGCTGTGTATCGTAACCGTCCGATGATTTATTATGACGTTTCCTGGGTATGGGGCGAGGAGGGTGGTCTGATAAACGCGTGTATTTTCGGAACAACGAAAATGGTAACAGGACGGATCAATCGATATTATGAGGTATTATCGTCAAAACGAATTTGCATTTAGAATATTATAGTAATACAAGTGCCCTTAATATATATTAGGTACTATACACCATTGGTGCAACCAGAATTTTTTGAAAGTGATAATTACTACGATTACTGCCACTATTCCTGTGATTAAATTGGGAAAAGCTTCAAAAATAAACTGAATATTATCCTATACATATGCCTGCTCAGCAAAAATAAAATTTAGTTTATTATGTATTATCTAATTGGTTAGGTTAGGTAATAAACTAATTTGAGTTTTATTAAAAATGTCTCAGTGACAATAACAAAACCATTTTTCGGATTTTGAAGACTTAAACTAAAGGAGACTGATAAATTTACCTAAAATAAGAAAGGGACTTCGTCCCTGTCCATCTCCCACCACTCACGATACTCCAACTACTCTGCCGACACTCCAGCTAGTCACACATATAGAGTAGCGGAATTAATGAAAAAGTCTTGAGAATTCGATAAACAGAAATCGTTATTGTATTTAGTTTAATATTTAATAACCATCTCCTGATGTTCATGATTGGAGTAACTAGTAAGGCTTATGATTGAAAATTTGTTTACAAAAATAAAAAAAAACTAATCATAGTAAAGAGTAAAACCCATATAAGAAAGCGTTACTCGCTTCGTTGAGAATTTAAAGTTTACAAATATTGAACGGAGCAAAATTATTATTATACTTAATTTGTCAAATATCACAGAATCACCCTGTATACATACAGATGTCCGGCAATAAAAATAATGGTAAATAGGTATTGTATTTAATATTTATGGCTTGCACTATTGCAAATTATTTGAATATCGCTCACGTTATAGGTACTTGATTTTATTCGAATCCTATTTTGAATATGTATTTTTTCTTTTTTATTATATATAAAATATTTTCGGTGTACGTGTTCCGAATAAGTATAATGTAATAATATTTTATTCAATGGTATAATATTTTTCTTTCGGTTTTTTTCTTTCTAAAGCAATTGAATTTATTATATGGAACGAACGCATAACATAAACACAAAATATAAATGTAGGTATAGCTGCCAGTTCTCTCATCTTTACGCAAGAATTATAATGTCCACCTATTTATATAAAAGTGTTGGCGATTTATTATAACGCGGCGACATCCGTGCAGTTGACAGTGTGACGGAAAAGAATATCCTTAGATTATGCCTATTTGTTACACTACTTACACTTGTGCATAACTCGATGAAAGAGTTTACCTCTATACAGTTTATACTATCATCAGTGATAACCTTAAACGTGATGATGATGATGACGGAGATGATGACGATTATTATTATTTTTTTGCTCCCCGTCACAACAAAAATCTTGTATAAAATTACCCAGAGGATTCAAACAGTGGCGTGCTCAGCATTTTCATATGAGAGATATCTGAGTAAAACTAGTTACGGGTATTTAAATATTAATCATATTTTTAGGTTGAAATCGCTACAGTACTATTGGTATCAAAATACGCCTTCAAAAAAGGTCAATGCGAGGGGATATGATACGTATAACTTACAGGACATAATATATTAATAATATTAATTATGTTGGATAATCATTGAAATCGTTGTAAATGAAACTATATAAACCATTGCAAACATAATATTAAAATAAACGTTTATGAGCGGAACTGTGTTAAAGATTGTTTACTAAATTTAAATTTAATATTTTATTAATAGGTATTCATTTGTAATTATAGAAAAAAATTACGATTTGTCTCGTTTCTAATAAATTTTCGAATTTGAAAAAAAAAAATGTGTGGTGATTTGTTTTGAACTTAATTTTTTGATAACACTTACAAAACTATGTTATAATCTTACATTTTATAAATTTAAATAGTTTTAGGTACATATTATCTTTTTTAAATTTCATTTCCAAATAGTCTCTACCGGACCAGTGGGGACCATGTTAGCATTGCTTCCCTCGGACCGGCTTACACTCCAAGGAGCTAGGCAGCTCAATCAGAAACTCGATATTATATTATCTAAGAGGGTGGCCAACTTAGTGACACGTTTCTGTTGATTAATGGTACTTACAGATTGTAATTTATCGTTTAGCTTAATAGGACCCACGTAACTTTAAGCTTACTGACCAGCGTCATCAATGTTATTAAATTTCAGAATTTTTACACAATTAAATACAAAATAGTGCGTGAAACACTACAATGCGAAAAAAACGACGTATCTTATGGTTTTCCAAAGTGAAGGAGCCATACCGTATTATCAATTATTCAGCGTTACTAAGCACATGCAGTTTAGATTATTCGATAACCGTTATTAATATTAAATTATAATTAACGAATAATTGTATACAATATTATACTCGTCACAGAGGTATTATGCTATTATACGTAGCCTACATAGTTATACTAACTAGTGACATACTGTAATATATGTACAGACTGGTTTTATGGAACCATGCTTTAACGTTCTCAATTTCGTTCTTCTTGGACTTTTACTTTTTGAACTTACCTCGGAAGACTTTCGTTGCCTTTATTATGTATTGTAAACTGAAACGCACTAAATATTTAATATTTGTAATAAACGACTGATCGTTTGAACGTGATGTAATACAATTACCAGTTCTACAAATGACATCTTTTAAACAGCGTTGCCATCTATGTGCGCGTCATACATTAGTTCACAATTAATTGCATTAATCAACTACATTAATTGCACGCGTCGTCCGCGTAGAGGCGCCCCGCTTTAAGCTATTGCGGCGGTTATGCGGGAGTCGTTGATGTGAGAGACCGCGGAAGACATAAAACCGCTAGACACGTAATGACGTTTCACTCATTTCTTCACTTCTCTGGATTCGCCCAGCAGAAGCGCTTAGTTTTTGCTCACCTCGATCCTGACTCTTCTGCCTTCTGTTTTTATGCACGTCAAATCTTTAATTATTATTCAAATCGTCTTAAACTCTGTTTTCCTATTCGTCCCTATTATAGTAACCCCCGGGCTGATTTCCATGTGAAAAAAATTATCTACCAAAATCTCGCTAAAAAAAAAGCAAGCAAGAATAAAACAAAAATAAACAGATTTCTCTTGACAACATTTTCTTCACACTATACCAGGTTATGTGATTTACTATATTAGGTTAATGGAAATTAGTACTGCGGGATTTTGGCGACGAGATTTTGTTCGGACACCCGGGTTCTATTTCCCGTTTGTCTTCCCTACTTGAAGGTTTACCTTAAAATGTTAATGGTTTAACATTAATATTTCGCATTAAACACGGCTACTATCTAATGGGTTGGTTGGCCACTATCTTACTTCAGTTATTTGTCTAGCCACTTTACTTTACTCAGATATTATATTTATGCGGGTTTATTATACCAGAGTCTAGTCGTCGTGTAATATAATTTTGTGGATTATGATGTCTGCAGCAGTTGTTGGTGTAGTGTATTATATTATCTCTCCGACTCGGGTGCACGATGCTTTCGGTAAATGCAATTATATGTTAATTGTGGTTTCCTTCGCGTAATACGATCCGATTCGTCTATAATGTTATTATTACGTCCTAGGAATATGCCGGTCTCGTTGGAGGGTACGCTCATTTAAATTACGAGTACGCGGTTATAGTTTCGAGTTGCGCTCTTTGTCGAGTATCCCAATAGTACCGCGTGTTTGAATAATAATAATATCCGATACACACTGTTTACTAAAATGTATGTTGCATATTATTTACTAGTTTTTAAATAATAAAATTATATTTCGGTAGACCGCTATTGTTGGTTGGGAATTCGGAAAGTTTATCCATTTGGGATATGGTATATAGTAAACTAATTGATATACCTATATCTACTATCTACCGAGAGAAACGATAAATTACTGAAATAAAAAAAAAAAACAATTCAGATCGGAGCCCGGTAAACCAATAAGGAATTATTATAACAGTATGATCAATAGTAACTTTAATGGTAATCAAAGTAACACAAAAAATACGGACATATTTCGTACGTGGGTGCAGCTACTGTTGTAGGTGGGAAGTTTAGAAGGTAGGATAAAGATGGGAATTAATGTATATCTGTAAGCAATGATAAACCATTTTAAACGAAAAACGATTCTGAGCGGAGTTTAGTTGATAGTGTTGCTTTGCTAATAATATATATTGTCATATTATAGTAACATGATTACATGTGCGTTAAACATTTTTTTTTTTTAATAATATTTGTTTAATATTGTACCAGTTATTTTCCCGTTCTCAAATATATTGAGAAAACTCCTAAATAACTCAAACAATAAACACCCTAAAGTACGACCTCCGTCAGATTTCCTTTAAGAAAAAGTGTTACACTTGTAAATCGAAGATTTCTTGTAGAAAAGTTGTTCACAGATAAAAAAAAAAAATAATAATAAATATCATTGTAAAATCAAAAGCTTTTTCGCTTCACTCAGAATCTAAAATCAATAGAAATATAAAATCGATGTATCGTTATTTTTTATCAGTTTTTTTTTTTTTACGAAAAACTTACGGGGATTTAGACAAATCATTTGGATAATAAATTGGTAATACCGAGCTAAAAATTAGCATCTTTTACAGCAAAGTATGAAAAATGTGTGAAGCACTTGTTCACTAACCGAAAAAATGTTTTCCAAGAAAAAATAAATACCATAAAAAGATCTCGGGGGTGAACCCAGTTTAGTTATGTTTTGAATAAAATACCGCCGCCGGACGAAAATTCAGCATCTTTTTAAGTTATATAGGGTATTGTATATGTAGGATACAGATACTTATTATCGAATGATTTAAAATTTATAACTTTTATAAAAAGACCTTGACATATTCCGTTTTGAGTGGGCCGTATACACGCAAGTCTGCGCGCAATGTTGTATATAATTATTTTATAATTTAAATTTAAAATGCATTTTAACAATTAAATTCTTTTTAAAAATTAACCTTACTAACGGCACTTACTCTATAAATTTTATTTCTATAGGCTCAGAGGTCAAATTTGAACTTTTAAAAAACGTGTACAGAGACAATTCGGAAAATGATTTCTTTATCTCGACGTCATCGATATTTTAATAGATATATCCATACATTATTATAGTATTATAATATCTATAAAGTCAATTCTGTTATGATATATTTTTTAAAGTTTTTGAGCGTGCGCTTACTGATCCGAAAAAAAAGTTTCATCCGGGACGGAAAACAATATGCCGAGAAAAATAAAACCCGTACATACCTCTCTGTAAAACTAAAATATTGTCTTACTTACAAATTATCTAAAAGTGAATTATTATTATTATAATAAAAACAAACCAAGTTGATACTGATCATGAATAGACCACTGTTGTAGGTGAATAGTTAAGAAGGCATAGTATATACTGAGTAATTTAGTTGGTATAATATAAGCAACGATAAACCATTTCAAACGAAAAACGATTCTGAGCGGAGTAGTTTTAGTAATGTTTTTTTACATGTTGCGAAAGAAATCGAAAACAAAAATAAGGTCATACAGGATGAACTGTTAAAAAGTTCGAACAATTTTTCAAATTGAGTTCCATTAGGCAAAACAAAATTGCATCCTAGGTACGATAAAAAAAAATCGAAACATTTTGTATTGACCAAAAACGTGCTATCCGTGAAGAACGAAAAAAACAATCACACATTTTAGTAAAACGATTTATGGCTTCTTTGCTGTACACTTAGAATCGAGTTTGGATCAAAATTGTCCGTAAACTCCGAAACTCCTCTATTACTAATTTTAAAATCGAAAATCAGAAAGAATCTTACGCGTATACAAATCTAACCTTCAGTGATATTTTACATGACAGCGTCTTAATCCCATCTGTATTGAGTAAACATGTAAACTTTAAACAATGAATACTTTACCCTGTATCCGCCCTTCAATAAACTGCTGCCAGTAAAAGTCTATTCCGGAAGTTTGTCGTTTGTATACACTTTTAAGGAGCATAATTAGGCAACCGTTTAAACAACCTTGGGCCGCTGATAAAATTGTCGTAAAAAATATGTCTTCGAATATCTCGTATTTGTGAGCCGGGGCTGCGGCGTTTATGTATTTTTACCTACTCATTCGCTTTCTAAGCTAATGGCAGTCAGCAAAAACGTAGGATTATTGTATTGTATGTATTAATGATGAAGAAAAGACCAAACTTTGATCTTATGTAAAAGAAATGCAAACCAATCAATTTTGAAAGTGGAAAGTATGAATTCTGAAAAGGTGGATATTTGTAAATATTTGGGAATTAATATAAATAGAAGTGACGATATGCATAAGGAAATAAATGAAAAAAACACCAAACGGAAATCATTTTTATTTCAACACAAACAAGTTATGAGATTTAAAAAAAATCATCAAGAAAATCAAAAATTACATTATACACAATCTACTTTAGATCCTATGCATATGAAACTTGTTCAAGGTAATAAAATACAATAAAAAACTCGCTGTAATTCCTAACTCTGTGGCAGTTGTTATTACTTATTACTTTTCTCCCAGTAATATTAAACTATGTAATGGTACCCACCTATGTTATATAATTATTCTTACTTAATTACCTATTTTTAACTGTTTAATTATTGTCTTTAGCAATAATTGCTTTGTGATTTAATTATTTTTGTTAATTATAATGCAAACTATGTTGATCGCATTTAAAATCGTCAAATCACATTTATTTAAATTTGAAATTTTTTTATAATATATTATTCTTATTTAATTATTACTAGGTACCTATTATATTTTAATATTAGACCTAGTATGTTTTTCTCCTATAATTATTTATCGAATTATTTTTGTACGCTTTTATTCATCGCCGCTTTCTCTGTTATAGTGGTCAGTTTTTACAAAAATTTGTTACGTTATATTATATTAAATATTATATAGGTACTGCATACATTATCACTTTTTTTTTATAATAATTTTTTTTTTTTGTCTGAAAACGATTTTCGATTACAAATTTTGTTCCGATCAATGGCGTATTTTGGGCTTTTTTTTGGGGTGGAAGTGACTTCAGACAGTACTTTTTCTCCAAAAATACTAACACGCCTTCATCACAAATTCATACCTGATTATAATACACCTTAAAACTTAATAAGTGGTATTTTCTTATGAAAAAAAAAAAAATATCTTAGGATTGCTAATTAAATTTTTTATTATGATAAAATTATGACAGAAATAAAGTATAAACAGTTTGAATGAATAAATTAAAACTAAATTAACACAAATTGATTGAGTAATTTCCCATCAGTTTAATTAATTTTGTATATTCCTATATTCGCAATGTATGAACCTAATATTATTATCGTTTGGTAATCTCCAATTATTATTAATCCATGATAGAAATTTTCAAAACAGTTTTAAAATATTTTGTTATTCGTCAAAAATATTTTTGCGATATTTCAGTAATCAATAGAATCAGACAAAATATTGGGGGCGGGGGTTAACCCTCAGGACACCCTTCCTAAATATGCCACTGGTTCCAATCATAAATTAGATGGGTGGTTTTTGTCCAACAAAGTTGTCTAGTTGAAGTATTGAAGCAGCTCTTTTTATATTTTTAATAATTGGGATGAATCTGGGTAAAGTAGGAAACCTGAAATATTTCGATTTTTGTTATTTTCAATTTTGTTTTAGTTTTAGTTTTTTTTTTTTTGTAATTCAGTTAGACATATTCATAGAAACCTGAAATGTTTACCAAATATTCCGAACAGTCTTTTCTAAATGTGGTAAAATGTTCAAAATATTCGGACGATTTATAACTATTTGAAATTTTCTTGTTCGTATTAAATTGTTATATGACTCCGCAGTTACCATTCCTACTATACACACATCTTAGTAAAACTAATGTAATAGTTTTTTCGTCATACTCAGAATTTAAAATTACAATATTACTGTAATATTTGTTATTGTAAGCGGGTATAGTGGTGGAACATTGTTTTTCGACACACAGATAATATATCATTTGCATGCTAAGCATATTATGATTAAATGTAACCCGTTTGTCGTCAACCATGGCTCGGCAGTCGGCCTTTGAATGAAAAAGCTACATGACTCCTCTTGTGTTATACAATAGATGCTTTTCTAGTAGTTTAGATACTGGATCAGCTGTCATACCTGTTCCGTATGTATACCCTGTTTCAACAATTTCTTAACATGTCCATGGTGGTGACTGGGTGCTACCTGGTGGCGGTGCGCGTCGCCGAATGAAAACTGGTCACCGCTGGAAAGCGGTATGTTCTCTTTCGAAACAGGATAAAAGTTTGATCTCTATTATAATTTATAATAAACATTGTATTTCCAGTTTAACATTAAGTTTATCGATGTTAATTCGGTTATCTAATTCGCGTTAATAAACCGTCTATTCCATTACTTCTAATACGTCTATTCCTGCGTTACGACCGCACACCTCTACGAGACGCACTACTCAGGTAGTCGAGAATACATTATTTTCGAGTAGCGAAATACATTTATGTTTTTTGTATTTCACGAGTATATATTATACCAATTATATTATAAGACGACGAATAATATTTTTTTAGTAAGTACCTATTCTTCGTCCGTATAATATGTTATCATATTTCCAAAAGCATATATTATTGTTAATCTTATTGTGTTGTTCAATACCGCAACAGTAAGAAATAATAACAGCGCGAGCAATGGAGTGGGTATACAAAAACTTTTTTTTTTTTTATTTTCATGCAATACAAATCGATCGTTATTTTACCTTAAGAAATAACAAAAACTCTCAAGTGTTGTAAAAAGAAAAGAGAAAATAAAAACGAAAACGGGTACATATAATATATGCCAGTTTTTCGAAAAAAACATGTCCTCGTCTGTCGTCGATCTTACATTTTTAAAATTTCATAATTTTGACAGTGTCGTCGCAATACCTTCCATCAGCCTATCTATATAAACACACTATGCTTATCCCGAAAACAATAAGATGGGAACCAACCACGTACAACCTATGAAATTAAAAAAAATCCCATTTACAATCTCATTAGCAGAGCTGGGAAAATTATATCGCATTTTTTTTTTTTATTATTATATTTCAAAATTTAAATGAATTTGAATGAGTATATAAATTAATCATATTTCAACACGGATATTGGATATTTATTTCGTTTAAAAATTATGGGGAAAATCCCACCCCATGGTAGCACAAATATCGTTTTTATCTTTAAGTTTTACAATTGATAAATTAAACTCTAATATTAAAACTATTAAAACAACATAAGGTCGTCTCTTCATAACGCAAATTCTCTTAGTCGTACACGTTTGTGCCCTTATTTTTTTGTTTATTGATTATTTTTGTGTATTTTATCGTCAAAATATGGTAACTTATATAAAAATGATAAGTGCCCCCACCCAAAAAAAAAAAAAAAAATTGGCTACGGCACTGNTCAACTGCCCACTACATTACAAGTCATATGTTTTTTGGTTTATGTTATTTTATGTATAGAGATGACAAGTAAATCTCGGTCGACCCGCTGTGGTCTTGGTGTACTTTTAATCGTAACACAGTAAAACTTCCGTTAACGGTCGCCGCTGTGTAACGGCCATTTTTTTTTTTGAACCCGCCATGTGTTATGCCTCTATAGAAAACCTCTAAAGGACGGTCACCACTAAATGGCGGTCATTATTTCCGGTCCTTTCGGTGACCGTTATGTGGAAGTTTAACTGTAATATTTGTTTATATTGACACATTTGTTCAATTTGGCGATCTCTGAGATGCATAACAACAATCGGTCGTTAGTAACCGTTCGGTCTATACTCGAAAAACGTTAATATTGCTATTATTATATCGAATGTTAATGCGGCTACGGGCATACACTGCTGAGACAAATGCCCGATAATAAACTGCTAGGTCCCAACGCGGAAAATATATATCTACACTATTATTATATATTATTATCGTGTCAACGGCAGAATATCACGTAGAAATTCAGAATTATTTATGAATCGCAGTATAATCATTTTGATTTTAACAACGCCTATTATGATCATAAAATATTCAGAATATTGTTTTATACTATTTCATCATTGATGCCATAGTATTAATGTATTTAAAATATCATTTCAACCATTCGTTTATAATAATATACTCGTAGTATTCTATAAATATTTCATTCATGATGTTACATTAATAATATATCTGTATACGGTATCATTTAAAAAAATCCCATATTAATAATGTACTCACATTAATATTTTACAATATATTTATTTTATATACAATTAATGAATAATATTATTTTTCTAATGAAAAATTGATATTAATAAAATATCATAATTACGGACATGTTATCGGGGCTACTCATCATCTTGCGTCGAACGCGTACACTAATAAATTGCACGACGCTGCACGTCGGCAGTGTGCGCTGTCGCCCATAGATCATATTGTTATACTTGTAGACTGGCTCTATTCACGTTTCCACTTTTCCTATCTTAATAGGAGACGCTTTTCGGTTACTGAGTTAATCCGATACGGTACAAACTATCGTGCAATATTACCATATTTTTCTCGCTTTTTTACAATATTTTGTTATCGCGGGTCGACACAATTTTATAGATTTCCAACTGATGAAAATCTCATAAAAAAAAAAAAAAAAACCGATGGACAGTTGTTCACGAAATAAATGTTTAGTTTCGCATCGCATTTTACTGGGGGGGCATTCGAAAATGTACGTGCTTTTAGTGCCGGTGTAAATTATGAGTGTTCCGCCTTTCGGAAGAAGGACACAAAGGAAGACAACCTTGGTCACGAGGTAGTCATACGACCGATTATGCGGTTTATTTGTTTTGCATTATGTATAAATATTCAGTTTCGTATAATATATTGTTAGTGTGCCATATTTTTCAATATATTGTACACACGGTTTTATGATGACACCGTTCCATAGGACGAGCTGCATCACTATGTATACGCTATGTCGGCGCGCGGCTCTCAATAGCTTTGTTCGTTTTAACAAAAAGTGTACACTTTTTTTTTTTTCACATACAATTTACACTATAGTATGCACAACCGACGGTGCGACTGGCGCTAGCAATGTATTCCGTATCGAAAACGTAGCGAAAGTGTAAATTCTATGTAAAAAAAAAAAAAAAAAAAACGTATACTTTTTACAAGCTGTACTATTGTATTCGGTATAGGATGGGCTAGTCCAGGGATCGCCAACCTTTACCAACTAGCGGGCAACGTTGACAATTTTAAGTCTCGATTTAGACTAAGACGATCGACATTTATGTAGAGATTTTGGGAGTATAATTTATATTTTAAAATACATTCGGTATAGAGTAGGTTTATATTGTACATCGTATTTTAAACGTATACTTAAGTATATTATTTTTTTTTTGAGTTAATTTCGATATGTGAACTATCTGTAAAAACATTTTTTTTTATATCTTATGCGATGGTTGATTCTCCGCAAGTTTTGATAACTGTGGCGTATCTCGGCCGATATTTGTTCTGCGAGTGTTTCGCACTCGAAAATGTCGACTCACGCGGCCAATTTGAACAAAACCGGTGAAGTTGCACGATCAATGTCTCGTAGATTCGAGTAACGGTACAGTCAATTTTTGCATTACGATCGGCCTCACGTTCCGAAAATGATCGACCGGTCGACCGCGACCGGGACCGTCGACGACGAGTGCGTGTATAATGAATGCCATTGCGGTCCACCGCGCCAGGCGCACGTCGTACTGTCGTGCCCCCCCCCCC
>CABPRJ010000964.1:837061-972861 GCA_902439185.1 Cinara cedri | reverse complement strand
ACACACACACACACACACACACACACACACACACACACACTCAATTATCCCGTAACGATATTAACGCGTCAACGTGGCCCGTGTTTTCGGCCACCGATAAAATACGACGCGATTACGCATACGTCATATTATTATTATTATTATTATTGTTGTTGTTGTTATCGTTGTTATTATCCTTTAGTACACCCGCCCGGCGCACGGGCGCACCTACGAGCCGGATAACGAGCGCGCGGCCGAACGTTTTATTTCCGCGAGCCACTCGGACAACCCGTACGATTTATAACGCCGTTTCGACACACGCGCGCGCGCGCTCGCACACGCACACGCACACAACGCGCAAACGATTGCGCCCGCCGCCGTCGGTCGGGCCGCTCCTACGTCCGAGAGTGCGTCCTGCCGATCCGAAAATCGATGTCCGCCGTCTCCTGGACGCGCATCACGTTTCCACACGTACGTACGCGTACCCGGTACGCGAACGGTTTTACGCGCGCTCATTGTCACGCTCGGTTTCGGATCTCCGGGGTTTTTTTTTTTTTTATTTTTTCCGGCCACTTCGCCGACCGCACACGCGCGCGAAATCGTCCGGCAATAGGCGTCCGCGGGCGTTCGAGAGCGAGTATTATGTTTCTCTCTCGGCATAGGGTTTTTTTTGGAACCGCGGAGTCACCTCGTCACCGTACGTTTTACGCGCGTTTCAACGAGGAGAGCCTCGTCGGGCAAGACCGTGTTATAATGTAAAAGTGTACATTGTTCGCCACGATTACGTTCACTATCAGCCAATACGTTTGGACAAATGGGAAAAAATTAAATCAAATATAGTATAGACACCGTGTGTATCAACATCTCAATTCGAAGGCGCGAGTATTGTTCGATTGAACAAATATATTACTTTTTAAGTGGTAGTGTCATAGTGGCCACCCAGAAGTTTCACCTACACAAAAATCCGAACAAGTCATAATCAAAGTGCAATGTTAAACGGTTAAACGCGTACATTAAAAACATACTGTGCAAAATCTGCGGTCCTGGGAGTCTGTTGGCCCGGGAGCCACGGCCCTCCCTGGACCCTCACCTCCCCGTAATCCGGACTTTCCCGTACAATAAACGGTAAACAACGCTCTACCCCCGTTCCTATATTCTAGCCCTATAATAAGTAAATTTTACGGCGTTTTAGTCCGTTTTGAGTTTCTGTGCGCAGCGATCAATGTATCGGTTTCACCATGATGTGTGCTTTATTATTATTGCTTTTGACCGAGTCCCATGGTTTCGTGTCGAAAATTTTAAAGTGATTAAATATTGTACGACATAATATGCAGTCTTGTTGAGAGAATACTTTTATTTTGTATTTGGAATACATTAATAAATGAGTTGAAGAGTATTTTACATACGGATTCGAACAAGTCGATAAATAGATATTCATATATTCGTATTCGATATTCATATTCGTATATTTCAAAATATTCGTTAGATTTTGTTATCCAGACTATTTGTTTAGACAGAACCAAATAATTATTACAGTAACATAAAAGGTTTCGATATTTTATTTACCTATGTTCTATAAAAAAATATTTTTTCTAAACGCTGATAAATGATAACGCAATTTTTTCAACATTATTAAATACCCAATATTGTCTGGTATGTCCGTAACGAACAACGAAAAATTAATGTTACCATCAACAATAAATCTCTTTCTATAGTCTCTTTCTGTTCGGTTTAACTTTGATCGTAACAATCGTATTCTTTGTTTGCTAAATATGACCAGACAAATATAATTTTAGTCTTTTAGCATTCAAATAGTTTTGAATGTTTGGCGTTTTGAAAATGTTTCGATTTCTTAATTTTTCTTTCTTTTTATCTTCCTGACTTCGGATTTAATGTGGGTCCCTTAAGATTTTCCTTTCAAATATCAAGAAGGGGTTAAAATGTTAAATTCATCGCCTTTTGTTGTTACCCAATTCTAACAGGTATACCTAACAATAGCACGTAGATAGGCTACACAGAGTTTTACGATATTACAATGCTACAAAAAAAAAAAGTTATTATTGTCTGAATATCTGATAATTTTAAGTTTTTCGAACTCTAATAATTTATTCTGTAATGGTGCTAAACTAAAACTAAAACCAACGTTGCGCTGCGTGTATATTCTCTTTGTTTTATGGTGGAACTTTGGTTTCTCGTCTAAATCCATAGCTCAAGTAATCTTTGTTTCAGTGAAAAGATTTTTCTTAAACATTGTTATTGATTTCGTGATAACACATTGCATACTTGTGTTAATGACGCGTAACTACTTACAAATGTATATTAAAGTGAATTCGAATATTTATAAATTGATCAAATTTAATTTTTGCTTTACGCAACATCTTGAATTCGGGAGGTAGCACGTCCTCTGATTAGCAATACTTATGAAGCTATAAAGAACCTTGTGTATATATATATATATATATTCACGTAATATATTTACGAAACTAAACAAATTTAGTTCGTGTGAATTGAAAAAAAATTATTAGCAAGATGTGGTCGTATTTTATGATTTTCGTCAAAATTCGAACTTCAAATACTTACGTATTATTATATATGTATGTATATAAACTGTTAAGAATTTTAACTATTTTCAGGCCATATTTGTGCCAAAGTTGATATATATGTGTACAGGGGGAGCAATAATTCGCTGGGGAGGTAGCCACATACTCAGCGTATCCATACATAGTACCCCCGGGTTTGTATTCAATTTTTAACAAACAATTTACTCTTGTAGCAATATAGGTACTAATATGATGAGGACATGTTATTTAGTTTCCAAGTAAAATCACGGTTAAAATAATATGCAAACATATTCGGCCGACCCGAATACATAGGTATACCTGAAATTATGTGCGCTCTTGTTGTTTATATGTAAACAGCGAGGGGCGCGGGACACATCGTGTTTTCCACGGTAATTGAAAAATGCTGATTATTCAAAGCAAACGGGACGGTAATCCGGGGTTTTGAAATACGAAATTTAAAAATTTTAAATATGAATATCCGAGACTACAGAAAATCGGGATTTCGGTTTTTAAACGGTATTCATTTATAATTTCTTACGGGTAAATGTTGATTACAAACATAAACAAAAAACTAAATTGTGAAAATTGAATTCGGATTGTTAGGTTATATTTTTTTACGAGCGCCTTTTTTTTTGTTGATTTCATATTATTATGTTTTGCAGTTATTCTTTAGCTGCAGCACTTTTCGCATGAATACAAATTTAATAGTTGGTAGTGGTTATGGAAGAATACAACTGTATTGTAGGTTGATATCGAAATGGTGTACATACTTAATCAAGTTGCAGGAGCATATCCGGAGATTTTTTTATTTTGCCGTTTGTAATGTCCCGGAATTACTTTTTTTTTAAACTGTTACATCCCAAAATTAAAAGGGGGAGCCCGCATCCTTCTCAACCATCCTTACCTATGATTAAATCACTGTAATCAATCGCAGGTATAACAAACGAAGGTCGAGATTTTGAAAACGATGGGCGAGTATATGGAAACAATTAAGTGGAGTTAAATAAAGAAAAAAAAAAATGGCTTCTTAGCTTAAAGTTAAGTATATATTAAATATAATTGACATCCGGATGTTTATGGAAATTTACTGTGAACATTTTAGTTTACGCAGCGTGAAACTACCAGCTAATTAAGTTAATATTAGTTTGCGACAAAAATATATAATTAACTACCGTTTTATAGGGTTAAGAGGATGTCAGCATAAGCGGTTTCGAATATGGAAACCATGTTTCGGAAAATCGTTTTATCTCGCAATGAATATGAATTAGCGTAAAAAAAATCTTCCGGTGAAAATTAAAGAATACAAATTTATCTAAAGAATAATATAAGAATCATCTATTTACTATTAAATAATTAATTTATAATAAAGTTTGTTTTTTTTTTACATTTTATCAAGTCCACTTTATAATTTTGAATATCTACAATCTCGTCTGAATAAATCATTAAGTAAAACATTAAATAACGTTTTTGTCTTTAATTTACATAACCGCGAGTAAAAATATTCTAAAATCATTTTGCATAGTATGTTTTTGTCTTTTACATTAACATGTTTTTGAATAAACTTCACGATTATGCGATAAATCTTGCGATGAGGACCGGGTGTAGTGACTGTGGAAATTGGCTCTCGTGATATTGAACACCTCCAGTTAAAATTTCCCTTGTGAATATTACCCCTCC
The DNA here is from genome assembly GCA_902439185.1 of Cinara cedri. Lineage (NCBI taxonomy): Eukaryota > Metazoa > Arthropoda > Insecta > Hemiptera > Aphididae > Cinara > Cinara cedri. The sequence goes on along the minus strand of CABPRJ010000964.1, from coordinate 968,644 downwards.
CCCCACAGGGACCGTTTTTACACTTAAATCGTATATTATGAAAGTGAATTTGAATAATAGTTATTATCAAATCGATAAATGTACATATCTCCACAGATGTAATTAGAGTTGTCTACATGCAACTCCTTACAGGGGCGACTTCTGCCCACTTCTGGATCTGTATTTATTGTAACTATTTCGTATTCTAGTACCTATACTCGTATATCGATTCTATATAGGTATGATTTAATGAAAAAAAAAAGAAGTTTGTATCTTCGTATTTTTCAACGAATAAACAAAAATAAAATTATTTTAATATCAGAATATTATGATTGACAAATATTTAGTTATTTCACTTATGAAATTCGAACGTAATCAATTACAGAACAACACAATATTATATAAAAACAGACAAAAAAAAAAAAAGTATTAAAAAAAAATGCTTACACTATTAGTAAATATTATTATATATGCATGGATTTTTTCATACACATAAAAGTGTGATGATAATAATACTATATTTATATTATATACTGTTTATCATTATTAATGTTGTTATATTAATACATTGTTGTATAATATGGAAAAATATGATTATAAATTAATTATAATCGATCAAAAGTCAACAACACAAAATATAATTTATCCACCACGTGTTATACTTCAATAATTCTTCAGAAGTAAACTTTAATTTTAATTTGATACAACTAATAACTGTAGATATGCAAAAAATTAAAAGCAAATGTGGGTTTTAACCCTCAACCCCCTCTTTTATACGCACTGGCCTGCCAAAAAATTATCAATTGTTATTGATAATAAATAGATAAACAGAACTGAGTCACCAATTCGCTCCATTTCTCTTAAAAGGATCACTAAATACGCCCCTGTCTTTAATTGTTATTAGTTTGGCCTGCTCTATAAATTAAAAAAATAATAACAAATAACTCTATAACTATATGTGATGGCACTCACTAGTAAAATACAGTATAGATGGATCACACGCGATGATACTTTATATCGTTTAAACCGCAAAAGGGGAGAGACAGGGTTGACTAAAAAACAATATTATTTATACTACTGTTCTTCGTCCGTATAATATATTATCATATTTTCAAAAGCATATATTATTGTTAATCTTATTGTGTTGTTCAATATTTAGTGGGTATACAAAAACTATTTTTTTTTTTTTTATTTTCATGCAATACAAATCGATCGTTGTTTTACCTTAAGAAATAACAAAAACTCTCAAGTGTTGTAAAAAGAAAAGAGAAAATAAAAACGAAAACGGGTACATATAATATATGCCTATTTTTCGAAAAAACATGTCCTTGTCTGTCGTCGATCTTATATTTTTAAAATTTCATAATTTTGACAGTGTCGTCGCAATACCTTCCATCAGCCTATCTATATAAACTATTAAAACAACATAAAGTCGTCTCTTCATAACGCAAATTCTCTTAGTCGTACACGTTTGTGCCTTTATTTTTTTGTTTATTGATTATTTTTGTGTATTTTATCGTCAAAATATGGTAACTTATATAAAAATGATAAGTGCCCCCCATAAAAAAAAAAAAAAAAATTGGCTACGGCACTGCATAATATAATATAAAATACAATGATAAAAAACATTTAATTCAACTGCCCACTACATTACAAGTCATATGTTTTTTGGTTTATGTTATTTTATGTATAGAGATGACAAGTAAATCTCGGTCGACCCGCTGTGGTCTTGGTGTACTTTTAATCGTAACACAGTAAAACTTCCGTTAACGGTCGCCGCTGTGTAACGGCCATTTTTTTTTTTGAACCCGCCATGTGTTATGCCTCTATAGAAAACCTCTAAAGGACGGTCACCACTAAATGGCGGTCATTATTTCCGGTCCTTTCGGTGACCGTTATGTGGAAGTTTAACTGTAATATTTGTTTATATTGACACATTTGTTCAATTTGGCGATCTCTGAGATGCATAACAACAATCGGTCGTTAGTAACCGTTCGGTCTATACTCGAAAAACGTTAATATTGCTATTATTATATCGAATGTTAATGCGGCTACGGGCATACACTGCTGAGACAAATGCCTGATAACAAACTGCTAGGTCCCAACGCGGAAAATATATAACATCAAAAAATATTATTTATACTACGATAAAATATATTTACACCAATACGGTGACGATAATATTATTATACTGTAATATTTACACTAATGTTTTTTTTTTATTATTATTTGTCCGCACGCAGAATACGACCAGTTTCATATCGACACGTTGGCTGCATGCAACCACGCGCAGGTCGTTTGCGAATCGTCGCCCAATTGCCAGCGGATATTCGAGAACTTCAAGAACAACTGTAAGGTGACCACAGAAAACGCTTGCGCATCGAATAGAACGTGAGTGTACAAAAAAAAAAAAAAATATCATTATTATACAGGTATATGTTGAAAACATCATGCTGATGCTCTTGATGTAGTCGACTAACAGCCGCGGGGCTCGTAATACCTCATCAGTATTATATATTAGAGGATTAACCCGGATCTCGGATCTGCGGTTAAGTGACGAAGGATGAAAAATGGCGATCGTCGTCGTTTTATTTTTATTTTTTATATTTTTAATCGATTTTATATCGTTTATAAAAATGTTTGATTTATGGATGGTGTTTCTTTATTATATTTTACTAAACATCCAATAATGATGTACTATGTAAAATCGTGTGAAAATATTACTTTGAAGAAATTTAAATAATTTATAGTTTTGTCTTCCACGGCATACGTGGTATTCTTTTATTAATCGAAACATTACGTTAAAAAACTGCAATAATATTAATGAAAAAAAACTTGACAATTTCAAATGATTCCAAATAACTGAAATATAAGCGAAAAGTTTTGAACATTTTATCAAAGAAAGTTTTATCATTAAAAGATGCTAATCTAAGTACTAGGTGAAAATTGCAATTCTTATTGTGTATAATCCCCCGGATTTTTCCTTCTATTTAGGAAACTACTAGATCCAAAATTCCACAAAAGAGTTCCTACACAGCTTTTAATTAGAGTAAGATTTCGCGTGAAAAACCTGTATGTTCACAGACAAAAAAAAAAAAAAAATGAAAATAAATGATTACATTATGTAAATTGTCTAAATTGAAATGAAAGGATATGCATATTAGTATAAATTATGAATGATAAATCGTTGAATAAAATACGATTCTGAAATCAGCTCAGTTAACATATCTGATAAATTTTAATTAAAAAAATTGTATTAGTTTGCGTTATTAAAAATTAGTTTAAAAATGTTCGTTTCAAAAGCTTAGCAAAAATGTCAATATCATTGAAAAATACAATTGAAAATAATTTTAAAAACGCACTTTTATTTAGCTTTTTGGAACATTGTAACATTGCCAGGCAAATTTTATCAACATTATTATTATGGTACTTTAAAACAAATTTAAGTGTACAATATAATGCGAACGTTTACTCTATTACAGTACGTTGAAAACGGTGTAATGGTTTTTAACGTGAAGGAGTTATATCATTTTATTAGTTATCATTAGGGCTATGACATAAATGCACTTTGCATTTATTTCTAAAGCTTGAATTTGTAACTTGTAATAGCTTGTTCGTTTCATTTAATTTTAAATGAGAATGAGACATTTTATTTTGAATTTTTCGACAATTATTGTTTAGAACTTATAGGGGTTTAGAGGTATTTTCAGAGTTGTTGGATTCAAATTTGAAATTTTTATTTTTCACATAATAAAACTCGTTACTCGTATTATATACTATCAAAATATAATGAATTAAAAACGTATTTAACTAGTGGTGACGTTTACGCAAAACTAACGTGGTATATTTAAAGCCACTAGAATTTTTGTAATCCACACCGACGTCCGACGTTACCATTCAATTAGTAATTGTTTATCTCGATTAAAAAAAGGTCAAGTCAAAGGTGTCCGTAAAACTTTTTTAGATTCTGAGCATGACGAGGGATCTATTGGTTTTTCTGTATGGTTTTTTTTTTTTTGTGCGTCTCTATAAATAATTTTTTTTACCAGATGTTTTACTTCAATCAAAAAATAACGAGTTCTTTTATTCAGTTTATGTTCAAATATCATTATTTCGAATGTTTAAGTTAGAGTGAAAACCACTTTAAAATTGCATTTTTTTTTCTTAGGGTTTTATACGATGTTAATTACATTCCCAACCCTAGTTATTATTGTTCAGCGTTTTTGAACACATTAACATGTAGTTCTGTTTATCCAATTATCGTGGTTAATATTAAATATTTCAATTAACGGATTATTTTATACAATCATATTTAAATATTTTACAGGACCATTATTTATTTCATAGGACCTATAGTTACTGCAAGATCTGTAATTTATTTATAATTTGAGAACTGGCTATAATCCAATCCTGCAGTGTAACCACGTAAATTGAACCCCTCCCCCCCTCCTGATATTTGAACGGAGTTTTAATTTCACCGGTAGAATCCCTCTGTCAAATATCAGGAGGATCAATAACCACTGTATTGAAATTTTAAGCCACCTACTCCCCCCCCCCTCACCATTGACCGATAAAATATCACGTGAATCAATAATCACGGGTAACTCGGCCTAGGTATTATATGCGTACAATGTTATGGGTAAATAAATTATTCGCACTTTGACCGTTTGCCGACAGTGTTTTTGACTCCGGAACACGCTACATGTCCACGGTAATATACAGGGTAATTTCTTAAGCATGCTCAGTCCATTTTTGTGTTTAAATATACATGTTCTGATTTTTGGAATTTTTAAATGTAGTTATAGATGATATTTGTAAACATCAACTCAGATTTTTCACAACATTTAAGGAATATATCCTATGGTAATATCGACTTTGGTTTTCCAAATAAGAACCTATATGTTTTAATGCAAATTGTGAATCAAATAGTTTTTCTAGAAATGTTGTAATTTTGTATTGTAACTGAAATTTGAACGAAAAGATTCCGAATTATTCTGTTTTAAAAACCACGGACAATATTCTATTAATTTTACTGTAAACGTTTACGAGTTTGATAATATTAAACCATAAGCGTTTTTTAATATTAAATCATGGTCCGAGTATACTTGCAGGTTACAAGTAAATAATAATTGTAAAAACATTCTATATTGCATATATTGTTATAATTACCAATCTCTTACGCGTTTAAAACATATTCAAGTATACACTAAGGCCTTAGTATTTAAAGTAGAATAACTCGAAACACATTTCGTTCAGATTTCGCGTAAAACACGTCGAGATTTTCAAAGAAAATCATTTAATTCACAGTTTACATTAAAACGTGTTAGTTCTCATTAATTTAAAAATCAGGATACCCTTTAAATGTTGTAAAAAATCGAAGTATTCGAAAATATCGTCCTTAACTAAGCAATGCAATTAAATATTCCAAAAATCAGAATACCAATTTATGCGTAATTCAACCATAAAATAGGGGTGAACATGCTTGAAAAATGTACTCTGTACAACTGCGGCGGACGAAAATAAATACGAAATAATAGTAGTTTAACGATATTCGCGGTATTATAATATTCTGCGGTCGGTTGTGCGCACGCGAGGCAAAAAGTGTACAGGACGAAGGGTTTTGAATTATAGTAGGCAGGCAGACAGGTAGATAGGTAGGTAGGTAGGTAGGTACTCTGCGAGTGGTGAAATTGTTCGATGTTCGCCGTTTGATTTGCGGTGACAGTTTAAGTGCGGACGATGGGCGAGACGGCGAGCAGAAGGACCTTTGATTTATTCCACGAGTCAAACCGCCGCGCCGCCGTCGTTGTCGAGTCGTTATAGTGTGGTAGATGTGAGTAACGTATAGATATTAGATAGCTCAAATAGTTTGATTCGACGCCTGCGAGTCCGTTTCGATTGAAATTTCCTTCTTTTTTTTTTTCCGATGTCACGGGGGACAAAAACTAAAAAAAAAGTAAAAAAAAAAAAAAAGACTAAAAAAAAAGTGACAGACAAATATTCGGCGTCTATTGTTATATAATAGTTCGACCGGTAAACCCTATGTCTTTTGGTGTACAAAAAATATATTATTATTTTATTCGTATCATACGCATGAGGGATAGAATAATATTTTCCCTCGGGTCCTCAGAAAAAAAAAAATAACAACACGGCCGTAAAACGGATGTCTTTCCAACTTGGAAATATACAAATTTTATTCAAACTCCAAGTCAGATACTGTTCCGATGCAGTTTATGTTCTAAGTGTAATAAGCTTTTAAAAACCACTAAGTATGTACAAACAATAGTCGGGAAAAAAGGCAAAAGCCCAGTGGAATGGGCCACAGAAAAATCAACAATCTTGTTTGTCATGGTCCAAGGTTCTGTTAGTCTTAAATTCGTACCGATGCTATTCAAAAATTATAATAATTGTTGGTTTTTTTTTTTTTTTTTGTGGCTATGTGTTTTCAAGCCCGGAGAGTAGTAATGTTTGCCTGTATAGCTGGTACTTACACCTAACCGAAATCACTCGTATTATATACGTTTGAAAATCAATATTTCGCGAAAACGTATTAATTACGTTCATTAAATACGTACGTCTTATATTATAAAAATTATGTTTTGACGTAACCAAAACACTGCTCCAAAAAATATCCACCGTATATTTTTTATCGTCGTGATTAACAAACTGATAATTTCATTTGGTATGGGTTCACCTCCAAAATAGCGAAAATAAAAAATCGAACACAAAACATTGAATACAAAACAGCGAAAATCATTTAATTGAAAATTATAGAAACTATTATATAAAAATCAAAATTAAAATACACGATAAAAATTATTACTTTTGTCGTACGTATTTGCTAATTTTTTTAATCCGTTCACTCGAATCGTTGTACTTTTATTTTATCTTATTATTAGTCCCGGGTCGAGACAACTCAAATTTAATTTCCTCCAAATTCTGTTGTCTTTGGAGGCGTTCAATAAATTCCCGTTATATGTATTATACTTCCCGTAACCCCGTTCGTAATCTCGAATTGGATTCTAAAATATTTCATTACGGGAAAAATGTTTAAAATGTTTCCCCGCGTAAAATATATTATATCTTCGGCGAGTGTAAAATATTTAGCAGACAAAAGTTGAAAAAAAAAATAATGAAACAAAACTTAAAATGATGGATATTCGCTCATTTTATTTTCGCTGCGCATTTGCTTTCGCTTTGTTATCGGGATACCAGTGATTTCATATGGGATCTCAATATGAGAAATACCGTAAGCCACGATTACTTTAGATTCGGAGTTTAACTATGATGTTTGCTTTCTTTTCTCGTTTGTTAAATAACATTTTCATGAGAAATCACGCACTGATCATCAACTTCAGGAATGGCTTCTGCGAATTTGTTTCTAGTTGATACAGTAAGGTTATTTTTCGTTTTTTTTTTACAACTTTTGAACATAGCCGTTGCACAAATAATAATTTTACAATCAAAAAAACAACTTAATGGATGATAGTGAGTCAATTCAGTTTTAAAATTAGTTTTTTTTTTATCTCGATTTAGTTATTGTAATTATTAACAAAACAAATAACTTTTTTTAACGGGTTTTAACTCGGCAAATTTGTGTGGATTTTTTATAACTTAACCGAGTTAATTATATTAAGTAGGTATATAAGTGTATCCATTAACTTTTGCCCATTCCCGTTGAAAAATGTTGTGTAGTTTTCTTCCATATACAAGAAAATGAAATGTTATTGTAATTAACTTATGTCAATTTAGACCGAAAAATAAAGACAAACAAATTACGTCAGACAATATAATTTATATATAAAAAGAAGAAGAAAATGCCAAACATTGACTTACGTCCTTTTTCCCCGGGACCAGCGATGCATATTGAAGTCGGTCCATGATAAATTTTAGAATCACCCTGTATGTTATTATTGATCCTTTTATTACCCCGAACTGCAGTCGCGTATTATGTCCGAGGTTCGTTAATTGTTTACAAACATCAACATCACAACAATGCGATAATTCGTTCCGCAATATCGTATATGAATGATTTATTTAGGTAGAATTATTATAATATTATTATGCACTTATACCGGCATTCGTTTTCCGGTTGAACGAATCGTTGTAATTATAATACGTACGCAACAGCGACTTGAGTTTCGTTGAAAAATGGTTCATTTTTTTTTTTTTTTTATTATTCTTTTTTTTAAATATAAAAAGAGACTCGACTGCAGATCTCGAAAACGGCGGTTGTATTGTGCGTATTTTTTCTTTTGTCGAATGTTCCAATGAAAAACACTCGTTTTTGTTTAACGCCGATAAAATCCTACCTAGCTAGTAATATTAATAATAGGTACTATATCGAGTAGACGCGCAAAGAAAATAATAATTATATAACGAGAAATATTATTTAATACCTCTTTGATCTAATTTTCTCCTCCAAGGACATGCACAATAACATTAATATATATAATTTTTTTTTATTATTAATAACAAGCATTGCACGTACCTATACACTGCCGCAAGTAGTAGTTCGTCGCAGAATTATTCTGCGTGTAGTCGGCGTAATACCAGACCGTACCCGTACGACACGCGACGATTATAACGAAAATTAAATTATAATAACGACGCCACCACGTAGCGCGGTTTTTATTAAGTGCTGTTCTACAATATTATAATTATTATTATTCGCGGCGATGAAGTGGGTAATAGAGAAATGTTCCTCGAAAATCCGACTTAATAGAGATTTTTTTTAAAATTCTTTTCAATATACGTAGTACCAAGCGTAATACACAATATAATTTATCCGGCAAAAAAATCGCATATTAATTACAACGATGGTGTATAAATTCGGATTATTTGAAAATCGCGATTTCGGATTTCAAATTCCGAAAATTCCAATTCTGGATTTTAAAAATTTCGAGTTTTATATTTTAATGTACGATTATAAATACAGTTTCGATTACGGGTTTTGAAAACCCGAGTTTTTTTCACCATTAATTATTTTGAAAGAAGAAAAGATGAACGTGTACATAATATCATATATTTATAAATATATATTACATACGATTGTTTGTCGATTGTGATTTCTCGGTTTCACGTCTTGACGCGCCGAATACCGAGGAACAATAATAACGACTAAACAGGCACAGGTACATCTATACAGATATAATATCGAAAAACTTTTGCGCGGTATCGTAACCATCAAGGCTCGTAAGTTCGTGCATCAACAAAACCCACAAATAAGCACGCACACATGTGCACTAAAAACTGACGAAATGTGAATTAAAATACGCGCTTGAAAGTTTTAAAATATGTATGCATATGCGCGCGAAATATGCGAAAAAAAAATATCTTATAAATAAACGAGTAAACGTCGCAGACGTTTGTATTAGTTTCGGGATTGTTTAAGGAAAAATAATACGAAAACAAGAAATCCAACACTAAACTGTGATGAACACAAGAGACACGACTGACTGCATAAAAAATATACTAAAAACAGTAAATAGCAATATAACGCTATTACGTTTATGGGATTACGAGAGGGTAAGAAGCATTGCACGCGTATACAAGTCCGAAAGAAAATAAATATCGATTGCGATATCGTAGTGCTAGCGATAACATTAATTGTGTTGTATTGCCGTATAAAACTCATAAAACGCATAGAAAATAAAGAATTGCTAGGCCATGTTGTCTTATCACACATTCCCGAAAACGCTGTCCTAAGGCGCCTTTTTTTTATTCCGTGATACTTACAAATGGAATGAAAGTCATGTCTCCCATTACTGACATACAAATAAAGCAACGATTCGTATTGTGATATTAAAAATAAAAAAAATAAAAAAAAACGTTTTAAAACTAATATAACTTATAAACAAAATAATTTAATAATAATATTATCATATTAGTGATGACGAAAAAAATTATTAACCAAACAATTAACCGCAGGATATAACCGTCGTGGTACAAGGCAGCTTTGTGAGACAGCCTATCTATTCATAGTTATCTATGATAAAACTCACACAGTCATACAATAGAATAAAAATTATCCGAAGCAAATACTAAATTATTGGATTTTATAAACGTGTTCGAAAATTCTATTAATAATTCCAAATAAAAAAAGATATACTTCGTATGTGGGTGGGCCACTATTTTAGGTGAGAAGTTGAGTAGGTAGTAAATGATATATCAACGATAAACTATTGTTAATGAAAAACAATTCTGAGCAGAGTTCATTTGATAGTGTTGCTTTGTCAACAATGTGTCATATTATGGTAAAATAATTTTATAGGCATTATACATTTTCTTTAATAATATTTGTTTAATATTGTACTTATTTTCTCGGTTTCTCCATGTTTTATCCCGGTTATCCCATTTATTGGAAAAACTTCTTAGAAAATAAAAAAATTATCTCTTTAAAGTATCTCCCCAGTCAGATTTTCTTTAAGAAAAGTGTTATCGTTTTAAATCGGAGCAAATTTGCTGGTAGAAAAATTGTTCACAGGATTAAAAAAAGGCCATAATATTTTTTCACTAATACCTACATTTTTTCCTCTGTTTTTTCTGGTTTTTGTCATTTGCTGAGCAAACTCCTGGGAAGAGAGCCAGATCGGAGTTAGATTTTTGGTGTAAAAGTTATCCACAGAAAAAAAAAACCATTATTGTAAAAATATAAGCTTCTTCGCTTCACTAAGAATCTAAAATAATAATAATTTCCTCAGTTTATACAAAATATACGCTAATGTAACACCGAAAAGTCTATTATACATGCCAAATAATGTAGTTAAATACCTGAAATAAGCAACAACACGCACAATTAAAATTTATACTTACATTAGTGTTGTTATGAGGCAGATTTGTATCTCACTTAGCGTGTCTTCGTATATAGTAAAACAAACGAAAAAATGCATGAACTTACGAATTCTGATAATTATAATAATTATTAAGGTGCAAATTATAATTCTAATTGTATTTTTTTTATATGTCTTACAGCAATGATTTCCAAGCACAACATTAATTTCATATATAAAAGAATTAAAGAACTTTTATTTTGCATTTTTAGAGCATTTTTTGACACTTTAAGTGCATTTTTCTTCTTTTTGATAAAAAAGATTTATTTTGATTTCCTCCTGAATGAAAAAAATTCATATTTCTATTTTTAAAATGTATTAGGCATGGACTGTACTAGATAAATCGAAAACGATATGCTATTTGTCGAGTTGTAATTTACTCGTATTGCACTATTTGCACTGTTGTGTTCAGTCAATTTATATACCTAATAACATTAAACAACGTTAATCAACGTTTAAAATAATTTTTAGAGCATTTTTTAACCAATTTTTAATCAAGCGCATTAAATTGTATTTTTTAATGCATTTTTCTTGTTTTTTAAAGCATTTAAATCCGCATCTCAATTATAATATATATTCAAAGAGTGGCCGTCCGAAAACGAAACTCCGCGGTACACAAAAACATTACGCACGAAAACGCGGACACGCCTGTCCGCGTTTTTTGTGTTGACCGTATAATATTGCGATCCCCGATTGGTCAGTTAATGTTTTTAATCGTAATAATATATCAACTGCAGTTACAGTATAGTCGGTGTATGTATTTAAACTTGATCAACGTGTGGTTACAGCAGTTATCCATATCACTCGTGCGCTACATCAACCATTGTCAAATGATATAAATGATTCATTGACTTCACAGACGTCTGGACAATATAAGATATAGTAAATGTATTATGGTAATATCGATTTTTAAATTAATATTATCATTATAATCTCTACTTATGTAGGTATACCTACTTTTTGTGTATTAAACGCAACACTATCTGTGTTGAGGGGAGGGGGGGGGCAATGGGGCGCCAAAGTTTTTCGAAAGTATGGGACACCCGGATCAATGCGGAAATTCGTAATAATACACTATTATATAATTTACCGTTAGTTGTTTCATTTTCAAACGCTTTGCTTATAGAACAATAATGAATATTATTACGTAATTAGAAGAGCGCAAGTTCAATCCGCAGTAACGTACGTAATATGTTTACATAGACAAAAATCCAGGAGTAAGTAAGAACCATCTTATTTGGCGAATATAAAGTCTGGAAATTTCAGTACCTATGAATTTAATCAAATTTTAAACAAAAAACAACAAATTTTTGCGAACAATTAAGCCTCAAAATCATTTTAAGAAATGGGAGGGGGGGGGGAGGGAGAGATGAAAAATTGATGCCTATATGGTTGCCAAATGGCTTATTGACTAGGCTTTGATTAGTTATGGAGCATACGGTTCAAAGCGTAGATACCAGCACAATAATTGATATAGGTTATTTATTTTCTACCTTTTACGACAAAATACCATATGTGCCAATTGTCAATTTATAATCGATAACTTTTATATTGGTGGTCTCAATTTAAAACGTCAATTAATACGTACAATTTGTATTTACGGATAATTAATATACGCGAGTTTATACCTGCGTGAACGTGTTTTAGTTCACGTATTCACGGATTATTAAGCGATCGTTATGTGGTATCTATATAGTTACACCACGGATATAAATAAGTAATGACCGGCCTTTAAGTGCTGTTACTGCCGAGTCGATAAACTGATATTATTATTATATGTTAGAAATGTATTGTTTATACTAAAATGCGTGGATGCGTGTATACACGTGTACACGGATTGGCGGATTGATCAAATTCACGGTTTTACAGCAACGAATGTTAATTGAAATTACACGAATATGTGAATGTGTGTACGGTGTGCACATGCAATGGTGAGCACTAGTTTTTGTTAAATGTGTTTCTACTGGTGTGGGTGGGAAGTAGGAAAGGTAGTATACAGATGGGAACTTAATATATATCTGTAAGCAACGATAAACCATTGCTAACGAAAAAACGATTCTGAGGAGAGTTCAATTGATAGTGACGCTTTGTCAACAATATATGTGCCACATTATAGTAAAATATATTGTAAATAGGCTCAATATATTTTCTTCAATAATATTTGTTTACTGTTGTACCGATTTTTCAGGTTTTCTTACATTTTTCCCGGTTTCCCCATATTTGTTCCTAGTTTTTCACATTTGCTGAGAAAACTCCGAAGAAAATCGAAAAAATGAATGGAAAATCGACTTTTCTAAAGTATCACCCTAGTGAAATTTACTTTCAGAAACATCGCTATCATTATAATTTGGAACAAAATTGCTGATAGAAATATTATCTATGAGAAAAAAAAAGCCATAATATTATTAGCTGATGCCTATGTTTCTTTCGTTTTTCCGTTTTTTTTTTTTTGGTTTTTCACATTTATTGAAAAAATTCTTGAGAAAATGGAAAAACTACCTCTTTAAATTACTTCTCTACGCCGATTTCCTTTCAGAAAATTTGCTATACATAGAAATCGGAGCAAGTCTTCTAATAGAAAAAATGTCCACAGAAATAAAAAAACATCTTTGTAAAACCATAAGCTTCTTCATTCTACTCAGAATCTAAATCACACCATAGTGACAAAACCAATACATTTTTTGCTTTCCGCAGAATCTAAAAGTTCCTGGAATGTCGGTGTAACCGGGAGAAAAAGTGAAATTAACGTAATAAAACCGATAAAAGAAAAGCGGTTTTGGAGGTTTTTCCTTTAACCCATTGTAAATTTTGAAGAAAATTAAATTTATTTGGTCACACAAATAAAAGGTTTAAAATTAATTTTTAAGTGACGCACAAACTTTCGTACGGGCAGCCAACTTTAACAACGGAGGTAATTTGTAAAGTCTGGGATTTTACGAATTTCGCCGACAGTAAAACAACTGCGGAACGTTTAAAAAACAAAATTCAGAGTCGATCTGAATATTTTAAAAAGAACTTTGTTAGTTTATAAATTCGCTCGTGTTTTTTTTTAACGTACACAATTAGTTGCTGGATTTTTCTTTTTAACAAAACCCTTTTCGAAAGTTATTGTTGGTGTTAATTCAAAAGTAACTTTTTTTTCCAACAAAGAAAGTATATACATTTATATTTGCTTATAAACAAACACAGCAAACCGATTTGAAGTTTAAATAATAATAACCGAATCAGTACCTACTTATTTACCTATGTTTATGAAAATCGTAAATCGTATACATACTCGTATTATGAATTGTTAATGAATAACTGGAAACGCAATTAGATTGTATTATTTGTTTTCGCGAAACCGCAGCAAACGGACGAGAAAATTGCATAATTATTATTTAAATATAATAGTATTACATGTTGTATAGGCCGATGGGAGCGCAAAACACGAGAAGTCACAATATTATTGTAGTGAAGTTTTTTTAGTAAATAAGTAGAGAAAATATTAAAAATCTCGAGAGCTGTGCTCACCAGTGGCACGACCAGAAATTTACCACGGGAGGGAACTTTTCACATAAAATCCAGACAAAATAAATTATAATTTGAATGGACGGGTTTTTCATTTGTACGGTTGGTTCTTAGGAGGAGCGGTATTTCAATTATCAAAATATAATAATAAAAATAATATTATCTTTACTGTTTTATGCGTTTATGTATTTTAAGTAAATACGTAGATAATGTAGATAAAAAGTATAATTATACATCAGTCTTCTTTAAAAGTTTTTTTTTTTTTTTTTTATCACCTCGGTAGTTCGCAAATATGTCATAATGTAACTGAAACAGTTAGTTTATATAGTTGAATAGTTCTAAAGTTACATAATATTTCATCGAATTTACCGTTTTGTTTTGGTAAAATTAGCGCTTAAAGCAACAAATTTCGCGCTGTTTTCCTGTGTATAATGGAGTACTACTTACGTGCGCTACTTCTGACCACTGCTTATTATATTATTTTAATAATAGATTTTAAACATGAATTATCCACCTTTTTTAAAATATTGTTATCAGAATTTTCCATTTTACCTATCTAGAATACATAGATAACTGAAAATCGTTTTTTATTTTTAGTCATCAGCTTTATTTTCGTATTGGATAAAACAACTGGTTATTTCAACACCCTGCCAGGTTGCGCCAGTGTAAGTGCTCATCGCGTCATTAAGTCGGAAAACATGCAAAAACTATAGTAGAACAAAGTAGACACCTGTGGTGCACATGAGATCACGGTCGCTGTCCAAAGATTAGAGTTCGAGAGGGGAAAAAAAATTGAAGTTTTTTGACGATAGCTGGTATACCTACTGTGTGTCCGGCAATTGGCAAAAGCAGAGCTGTTTCAAATCTTTTCAAGTTACCGGAAACGACTACGGTATCCGAAACCTCTACCCACCTCCCGCGCAGACCGTTATATTAATATTAATATTTTACCTTATTTAATACGCGCGGCGCTGTTTTTCTTTTCTCGCTTATTTTTTCTACGAAATATCGTAAAAATATAGTATTATATTTATATTATTTCGTGTCGCGACAGCTCGCAAAATAATAAATTCGTTCAAACGCGTCAAATATTTATGAAGGTCTAAAACAAAACTGGCCGTGGGACGGGAAACGTCTACGGAAATCGCAGGACACCGAAGGAGTAGCGCCAGCTGCCCCCGGATCGGCGACGGGCAACGGTTTTACGACGTTGAAAATGTAAATCGAAAACTTCATCGGGACGGAAAGAAACTTCCGTCAGAATTATAATGTACATATATATATATATTGTAAATTTATAATACGTGTTGACGTGTACCTTGCTCGTTTTATATTTGGCCAAACAAACAAAAATAGAAACGTATATTTAGATATAACACACCCGGCGTGTTATATTTGACTTTTAAAGATCTTCCGCGGGATTCAGGCCTCGGGGATTTTTTTATGAAACCCGAGGCTATCTGGACGGGTCGGCGCTCCGTCTCTTACCGCCGCGGCCGTAGCCAGCCGCGCGCCGCCCACCCACCAGAGATTTTTGTTCCAAGTTAAACGTTCGTGTTTATTATTATTATTATTATTATTGTACGTACACGCATGCGATTTCGGCCGGAGAAAACCAAAACGGTTGCATAATTCATATCCCGCAATAATAGAGTGTCTCGAGAGGTCCAGGCGATTATTTAAGCACCGCTTTATCACTGTATATTTGTTTTAAAACGCCGGCAACAATAACACGGACCGCCGCGAACGTCGAAACGCGCGCCGTAAACGAGATACTGTAACAACACGCGTTTACAAGAACGCAACATTTGTTTTAGCGGTTAAACGAACCAAACGACGGATTTAACAGACGGGAAAACAGAGTATAATTAATAAAATTAGCGGCAACGTTGGTTTTCGAGGTTTTTCATCTGCGAACACGCGCGGGGCCGGCCGCGGTGGACTGCGTCACTCGTACACACGATCTGCTGTGATGCGTGCGTGTAAAAAATATGTATTTCAAATTGTTTACAGACACCAAATGACAAGGGGACAATCGGTAAAGTGATCGGATATCCAAACCAAGACGCGGAACGATTCAAATTATCCACGTGGATAAAGATCGGATAGACTTATTTGTTTATACGTAAAACATTTTTTTTGTTCAAAACATTTCTAATGTGAAGCATTTCAAAATGGTCGTGTAATTGACGCGGTATTTAAACGAATTATAATTTGTAAACTGCATTAATATTAATTAAATATTATGTATCAAAGTAAATAAAGATGATTATGTGTATATATTAATTCAGATTTGAAAATACTTTATCTAGACGAATAAATCATTTATCCCAGATAACTTATTTCCCTTTTATCTGGATTAAATAAAAGATAGAAATACACTTATTATCATGATAAAACACGTGAGCGTCCGGACATTTAACAAGTCGAATACTTATAGGACACAATTTATAGGCGGGTCATAAATGAGAAAGTTTGGAAGTTACGGTATATGGAGTAATTTAATCGAATTTTCTCAAGGAGAAATCATAAATGATTTGATTAAACGTTTTTTTACATGAATTGAAAAAAAAAAACAAACACCATTACATTACGTTCAATTTTTGTTTTTTTGTTTTACTACTGTACTAAACATGTGATGAACCTCGTGTAAAATAGTAGAACATTTCAGTTCAGCCATAAAATTGTATTTACATTATAAAACCAAATTAAAGCCGATAATTTCAAATGGCTATACAAACAAATCAAACATCGCCAGAATATTATGAAAATTTTATCACGTCTAGAAAGTATATGTTTTGTAATCGGTAAAAATGTATGGTCTCTATAATTATTTTAAACTGAACTACCTACCGAGTTACCTCATTTGAATTACTCAAATAAAAAAAAAAAAAACCGAAAATAACAGAAATCGTTATTTCATTAATTTTCCTGTTTTTTCTCAATTATAAAGAAAACAAAATACTAATTAAAAAATAACCTCTTCAGTGCACCAACTAGAAATTATTCGACATAATCTCAAAGTTGATGATTAGAGTTCGATTTTTGACGGAAAAATGTATACAGACTGGGGAAAATACCGCACACAGCATACCTAGTAAAATCAATACATTATATACAATTTTGACCTAAAATTCTATTTTTAGTTTTTTTTTTTTTTTTTTTCATAACAAATTCGCTTAATATGTTTGTATTTGTGTACTATAATAATAACCCACGTATAATACCTACGGTACGCTGCAAATTAAATGTGAACACGAATCGGTACATAATTATTTAAATATTAAAACGGTGAAAAACTTTCGAGAATTAATTGCGCATAATATATTATAATAGTAGAGGTATAAAATAACGATCATAGTCATTTTTTTTTCTTTAAATAACTTATTATTAAACTTATATAACTTTACAAGTCGACTTTTAAAGTATTTCTTATATAACCGGCTAAAGAAATGTGGTTTTTTTTTTTTGACCATGATAGTTAGGTTTTTATTGTTGTTTATGTTTTTGTTTTTTTTTTGTTTTATATATATAAATTGGTCACATAAAACGATAGGCGTGTTTTGGCTGGCTAGTATGCTGTTTCCGGCAAACAGTTTGCTACTCGGTTGCAATATCGCCAAAACGTTTCGTTTATCGTAGTAGTATCTGAGTATTTTACCGACGTACTAAAACGTGGTTTACTTTAATATTATTCACTGTTTCTGGTAACCTGATTGCCGAAATGTACATTCAGTTATCAACAATTTTCGGCAAACGATACCGCTGAAACAGTTTGTTCGCTAATCTATATGGTAATACCAGGTTGCCCGAAACTGCATCGCCAATATGTCTTAAAATATTTTTGAGAGACCATCCTCATATTTTATGGTTAATTTTGCGATGATTTGTTTAGGTTTTATAAGCGTACATTTCAAATTATATGACCTACAACTTTAAGAAACTGTTAATGTTAATGTAAAAAAAAAAACAAAAAAATAATAAAAAACGGACATACTTCACACCGCAGGTGTACATGTTGTAAGTGAAAAGTTGAGATGGTAATAGGATAAAGTGGGAAATATAATTTATATATGTACGCAACGATTAATCATTGCCAACGAAAAACGATTCTGAGCGGAACTCGGTCAATAGTACTTATTGCTTTTCAAACAGTTTGCGTTTTCATGACGATTGTTTAAAAAAAAATTGAAATATTAAAATTATAAAAACTTAATAATAACAGAAAATAATTGAAAAGAAACGATTATCAATGACAACTTTATGTTTAATCAAATGAACAAATTTTTCCTCTCATCACCTCAAATATTAACAAGAATTTCAAAAAACTAACTCTTTTAAGTACTACCAACTAAAAAAAAAAAAAAACGTCTCTCGTTTTGATCCGAGTAAGATTTCTAGGAGAAATTTTGTGCACAGTATAAAATATAGTATACATGTTAATATAAAATCAATACATTCCTCGCTTCGTTCAGAATATAAAAGAAGAAATCATTATCGATACCTTATTGTTAAAAAAATCACTTTAATATTTTCAAAATGTTTAACAATTTTGAATAACCTAAACTAACCTATATTTACCAGAGATATTGTTAAAGAAAAAAAAAAAAAACCATATCATAAAACTATATCACGTCTCGTCGTTAAAATCAAAAAATCTGGTCTCGTATCATTCGTATTATTATACTTGCCTCGTGCATTCCGTCGTATTACTATAATTTATAATTTATTTATTTATTTATTTATTTATTTAATACAACGACTGCGATAGTCACGGAACAGAAAAATAGTAAAATATATTGTAACTATCTAACAATAATAATATTGTAATAATATTATCCGATACGTGTTACAATTTTGGTTAAAAACCCCTTTAAAAGGAGAATATAACTCTCCCTTTCACCCTACTTCCTTATTCTCTCATCCCTGTTTTCTGTCTAATTACGGACAGGTATAATGTAATGAACGAAAATGTTTATTTTTTTTGCTAATAAAAAATCGTTTTTACATTTTCGGTTCAAAAATGTATTTGATAACTCATTAAAGTAGCTTTATATTTTTTTAAAAAAACATTCAAAAATTGAAAGGTTTTGAAAATGCGCGGTCAGTTCAATTTTATGAAAAAAAGAAAAAAAAAAAAAAATGTCCATAAAATAAAAAGTTTAAAATGCCACTGGCCGACCACTTCCATCTGGGACACACAGTATATCTTCGGCTACACAGCGAAATTTCGGAAGTTGAATTTAAAGAATTTCATATGAAAAGCGAACAACTGTCATATTTGAAAATTTACCTATTTAAAAAAATAAGTCATAATTTCGACCTACGAGGTACCTCTGGGGCAATTGACGATGTGCAATGTTATATTGCTATTTATATTGTTTTCATATATTATTAATATTTAAATGATTTGGACTATTTTGAAGAAAACTTCGACTGTTTACATACTATAATTATACAATTTTAACGAAATTCTAGCAAAATAATGAAAATTCGATACAAAATTATTAAAATAACCGTCTGATTTTCGTTAAGAGAATTGGCGAGTGTGCATATTTAAGTCGATTTAAATTTAAAATTAGACAAAACTATAGACATTTTGTTTGACGCGGATTTAAATTTTGAATACATCACATTATGTTATAACTCTTTTGGTTATTTAGGATTGTTTAGGAACATTTAATAATTTGATCAGACAAAACGTAGATAAATTAAATTGTATTTTTGAAAAATTTTCATATAAAATGATAACTTGTCTATTATTTATAATATGGTTAATTCAAATTAAAAAAAAAAAAAATCCAGCGTATCCTACAGTTGAAAACTTAAGGAATATTAATGTGTGTTTAAAACTTTAAAATAAAAATCCGTCAAACTCAATGATCGGATTTTAAATATAGAAATTATTTCTAAATGAAGTTTTGTTTGACTTTTCGGTCTAACACGTCATATTCGTCTGTAAAATCGGCCGTACCTCTCTCCTTAAACAAAAATCTTATCATTAAAGTAAACAATTTCAAATTTTATAAAATCAGAGACAATTTTTCACCACTGAAAATCATCAACGAAACGTCATTTTTGTCTTTGTTACGTCTGTCTCTATCACTAATAATACGCATTATTTCCAATAAATATTTCTGATTTTCACCGGATTTTCTTCGATTCCGTCCAACCAAGTGTTTATGTAGAGTTTCCTATTAGCCATTATTACCTATTGGTTTTAAATGTCACATTCCACACTCCACGTTCTAAAGTCACCACGGTTCCATCTTCTTTTCGTCCGTACATTGCATTACTGTTGCTTTCTCTGTTCCCCTTCATGTACGTTAATATTATTGTTATTATTATTATTCTATCATTTTTATCGTATACTAATATCATATTGTCGTTTTGTTTTATTCAGAGAGGAATGTCACAGGGATTGGCTGCGTTTGAGGAAAACCCCATTGTTCGGATGCATATGTCCCCAAAATCAATTCAAAAAACGTTGCGACCGAGTGTTTTCTTTGATAAACGACAATCCGTGCATAAGTAAGTATTCGGTGTTGTTTTATTATTAGTATTTAACGTTGGTAATTTTTTTTTTGTCAAATTAACGCCAAAAGTGGCGTTAAGGGCCCTTTTTGTATGAACGAAATCATTTATAAAATTTGTTTTGTTATATTTTAATTAGATAAAATTGTGAAACCGAGTGTAACGAGTGAAAATCGTTTAACGGTGTGAATATCTGTAAACACCCCGGTTCTGTTTCGCAGTCAAGACTGTAGCTCCCTCAAATATCAAATGCTATTTGTGCCTATGGAGATACCTACAGCGTTTTCCTCTATGGTCGTCCACTTTTCTCCGTTATCAAAACGGAATAAACCATTATGCCATATTATCTTCTAACTGTAAAGATTTAAAATATTCTGGTCATGAATATTTTCCCACAATATGTGTATTGCGTATTATATTATCATAAAAAATTAATAACAAATAAAGTAAAAATGAATTATAATTACTATTATTTTTTAACCATTTAGAAAACGGTTACCAATTTAACGGTTTTCAGATCACGATAAATTCAATTAAATATTTTTCGAATACGATAGTTCGCGTATTGCGTATTTCGTACTGCAGGTATTGTGATGTTGCGTCTTTGTACTTGTAGCTGTTAAAATTACGGTCGGCGGTTTACATTGAATTAAGAATCGAGATGATCTAATAAAACGAATTCTCGTTATGTATTACTCGAACTAAAATTGTTACGACTTTAATAATGTTTACGAGCATCGAATGTATAAGAACGTTTCCCCGAAGTGAAATAAGTTTCACCCTTGGAATTGTTAATAACGACAAGCGGAAACACCACTCGAGAGAGAGTCTATAATATTATATAGGTACGCTATATTATCGTTGTCCTCGTCCAAACTTCGAATCCAAATAGTTCGCGAACCGTTCATTAAAACAAGATTGTGTGTATATATATATACGAAAAGTTTTTTATTATTTTAAAATTTACATTAGGTACAGAACTTTGTGAATTATTGTTTTGAGGAGCGCGTTTGTGTTCGTATTATGCGATGGATACGCTGCCGGTAACGCAGTAACGCATCGTCGAAAACAGTTCTCCGGAATTCCGTACGAAATAATTATAAGTAAATGCAACGTAACGCTTTACAGCCGGGTCTAATCGACCACGTGTTAACGACTGTACCGTGAAATCCGACTGTCGCAGTACGCGGATAGTAAAAAACCGCGCGGACAACGTTGCGATAACATGTCGGGCGATAATAACAAATCACGTCGCGAGAGCGAATCCCGACGTAGAAAGCGCGACACGGCCGCGACATTGTTAACAGAACGTTATTGTTTTTTTATCATCGACGTGTTTCGGCGGTTTGGTTACGGTCACCGTAATCGCGTGAACTTTTGTTTACGTTTCGCTCTCACGCGTGTCCGACAGCGCGACAGTTGTTCCCACATGTCGGTTCGGCAGTTATCACATGTCGTCGCCGTGTTCGCGCGAAGGTCAATAGTGGCTAGCATCCCGTGGCACGGTAATCGTCGTAATCATCGGTTTGCGGATTATGAAACATTACTTTAAAATGATCGCCGTACAGAGTAATCGACACGACGTAATAAGCTTGGGTCGTATCATTACGAAACGGAAAGAGAGCTGCGGCTATAACTCACGTGACACGGGCGCGTCGCCGAAATATCAAAAGGCCGTGTAACTGCTGCACGTGCGTCGCCCCCTTCGTAATACCGATAAAACCGTTATTTGGTTATGCTATTTTATCGCATTGGCTATGATGAAACTGATAACGGTACATTGCGCACGCGCAGAAGTGTGGTGTCCACTTGACAGCGTTACGTTAGTGACACGTTTCACAGCTCTATCGGTTGTATGCATGCTATTGAGTAACAAGACGCTCGTTATCCCGGAATAAAAACGATATTTTTTTTTCGAAATTTGTTTTGAAAAAAATTTATCATACAGCTTTAAAATGTTACCATTATTTTTTGTCGACCTTATTTTTGGATGTGAAACCACTTTGGCGCCACTTTTGATTTTAAAATAGCAATTTATCTATTAATTACGCCGATAAAAGTCTAATTTAAGTATTCTGTAAACGTTTCCAGTTTGTTTTTTATTTTAACCGTACGGTTTTCTGTATGTTTTTCTCAATTATTTGGAAAACTGTTTCGGAAAATCGAAAAACTATCCTAATCAATGTGCCGGCTAGATCCGAAACGCCACGAGAAAGGTCTATTGTCATTTTTTCGATTGGAGCATGATTATTGGCAGGAAAGTTGTTTACAAATAGAAAATATTAAAAATTCGCGCGCTTCACAGTAAAACCGACAGCACGTTTCTCGCTGCGCTCAGAGTCTAACGGATCCGTAAACGGATTGTCTTTGGGAAGTAAAAAGTGGGTTTCGGGTAACGGCGGTAAAGTGACATTTTTACAGTCGCGTGTTGTGTTTCTTAAATTTTCGGAAAACGAGTGTACCGCGCGCGTTATTTGTCCGTACCCAAAGGCGCGTCGCGTAACATTGTTTTTACGCGTTCTGCGCAATATCGTATTGTCGTATTTATTTATTTTTTCTTGAACGTTTTCGTTTTTTTTTTTTCCTTTCTCGCGATATTATAATACTGTTAAGGTAGATAAAAAAAAAAAAAAAAATAATTCCGTCGCTTCAAAACCTTTTCGCCGCCCGCCGATCACCCTCTCCCCCCCCCCCCCCCCCCCCGGTCGTCGCTCCCTCTATGAATTATTTCTAATCCGTTCGTACGCAATAGCCGCAAAGAAACTACCACCAATAACCGTAACCGATTGACAATCCGTGTACCGGTAATATAATATAATATCGTCAATTTCTTTTGTGATTCACCCAATAATACGCACACGCACACACGCGCGCGCGAGCGCACATAGAGTTCGCCATCGATTATTTAATCACGCGAAAACCGACGACGACGACGACGACGACGACGGCGAATTCAATATAATATCTGACGTACGACGGACAGAGGAAGCGGGCGCACGGCGACGGCACAAAGCGTTTTTCAATAAAGGCCGTCCGCGCGATTGGCTGGCGGAAGAAAAAAAAAAAATAATAATTGCCGTTGCGCGCGTTCGCTTTACAGTACGCATGCATTAACCTGTACAATATACGCGTACGCATAAACCTATTATTATAGCCAATGTAGGCGCGCATTATAAAAGGCCATTACGCGTCCGACGAACCGCATATTAACGTATCTGTATACGCGTATTATACAGCGGGGGGGATTTTTGTTATTATTATTGCCAAATTTTTTTTTTCTATTTTTTTACTATTTTCCTTCTAGTCCTCCGTGTATACATATGCGTTTAGTTATACGTACCCGATAGAAGTTTTCGGGCCGTAAACGCGGCCGTAACGAAATCGGCAACGAGTTAAGAACCCGGCGCCCGCAGTGGTGCATTCGGAATAGAACATGCGCCCCGGGGCGAAATAATTCAATTGCCACGGCACCAACCCCACCCCCCACCCCCCGTCACCACTATGCGTCAAGCTTGTTTTCACCCGATTATATTTCGTATGTTTGTTTCGCTCGCATATCACTCGTTCGTCT
This sequence comes from Cinara cedri, assembly GCA_902439185.1. Lineage (NCBI taxonomy): Eukaryota > Metazoa > Arthropoda > Insecta > Hemiptera > Aphididae > Cinara > Cinara cedri. The sequence continues at coordinate 944,218 of CABPRJ010000964.1, read as the reverse complement.
CAGAATGATTCGATACGGTAATCTGTTATCACTTATTACCTAGGGATACTGTAGCGCAGACGGCGCGCGGCCGAGTGGTCGTAGGTGAGAAGTCGGGAAGTTAGAAGGGAACTTTAACGCATAACCCCTGGGAAAATCAAAAAAATTACCTACCGCCACGATCAATTTTACTACCGGAAAAAGTGCTACACTGGAAAATCAGAACCGAATTTCTGGCAGAAAATTTGTACACCCCGTGCGCGCGGCTATTGATAGGACCGGCGTGCGTCAACTGCGCCCGATTTGGGACACTGTCTGTCACATGTATACATCAATTTAGCCGGTGCGAAAAAGGTACACTTAAAAAAGGGCAGATCGATTGCGATTGACGAACTAAAGACGCACGAAAACATCAATACTATGCCGTCCAAAAAAATACAATAAACTTAAATACGAAAACTGTCTTAATCAATTTTGGTTTGTTAAAATTATAATTTATTTTCTAATATAATTCATAATTCGTTTGCCACTCGATTGCCGTTGCAACTTGCCCTGTCGATATTTTACTAATTTCGTTATTTAGTTTTACCGTCGCTCATGTACGTACAGCTTAGAGTCTCACGGTTTTTTCCGCCCATCACGCCCTTCTTCGGCGAATTCTCTACAACAAAAGTTCATAATTTCAGTGAACACTCGTAATTAATTCTTCGCCGCGTCCATTTAAAATTACTTCCATTATACAATATTTACGACAGTGCGTACCTGTGCGGGATATTATACCGAACGACATTACACGTGTGTACACTGAATGGATAATATTTGTCGGAATTAGACAATACCAAACGACCCAATACGTGAAAAACAGATTTTCAGTCTAGTGGCCAGTGGTCGAATTTATTGCACTCGAATATAAATCGGCGTAGCGTTGACGTATATCTTTTTTCTATCCATTAATTTGTCTTTTTTACCGGCGATTTTCGGCGCAATTCATATACGTCTGACAGGGTGTGTCCTAAAAAATTATGGTTGTTGAACGATAAGAAACTGAGGTGAATTTTTTCCCCTTTTCGCGACGCAAATATTTAAATGTTTTGTGTTTCAACCATTTAGAATTCAAATTTTATCGCGGTAATTTAAAAATTATCGATAATTTGCAATATTTTTTACTCGAATAATCGCCAACTCAATTATTTAATCGGATGATATTTATGTTAATAACAGAGAGCACTAAAATAATAATTATATAATATATTGATGCTATACTATCGCTATCTTGTTACTACGGCTCAATAGTCGCGAACATATTGACAATGTTTTACGCGAAAATAAAAGTTTGAATTCAACGCGCTGCTGTTTTCATTTTTATTTTTAGTTTAAACAATTTGTTTGGGTTTCTGTATTTTAAATATTTAAGCATTTTTCCGTTACCGTAAGTTTGTACAATGTATTTTAAATACGTTTTTCTAGGATTTTCAACAATATTTTTTAACGGATGTGAATTGCCCTAATTCTGAATTTTTAACTGAAAGTAAAACGTACCAATACAATGGATTGAAAAACTCCTATCTGTTATGCGTAAAACAGTAAATTATTTTTTTCGGGTACACTTTATCTAGATAATTTATTGTTGTTAAAAAGGTAATTTGCTTAACGTTCATGTAGGCAGATAAAAAAAAATATCGTCCAGATAAGTTCCATCCTCGGTTTCAATACTGCTCCCAATATAGTTATTATGCTCTTAAAAGTAGAATAAAAAAAATAAAAAAAATACCATTATGATTGTAATTTATTATTTTTATTTTCTTTCTCGCAATGAAAACGATTGTTTTTAAAATATCTGTTTCGTGTAATGATTTTTCTTTGTGTACTGCCCCCTCGTTCATAAATTTCAGGTTCAAAACGACCCCGGGATCGTGCGGAATTCTACATAAATTAGTAGGTACATTTTAATGTTAGCCCGAACCCATTCAAACGCACCGTAATAACACATTCGCCATCGCCGCCGCGTAACCTTTGAAATTACACGTGTCGAAAAACCCGACGATTGTGTACGTGTGTGTGTGTGTGTATGTGCGTGCGCGTGCCTGCACCTATAATTCCTACGTCTATAAACGTAAATCAGATAGGTATACCCAATAATAATATATTAGGTATAATGTTTGTTCGGTGCCGTATTCGTTGTACCTACCCGTACGCGGTTTTGAATTGATTTTCGAAGTTAAAGCGAATCTCGTCGCGGCAATTCCGCGTCAAAAGGTCGATGAATTGTACGCGAAAAAAACGCGGCAGGTTGTAGGCGCTTCCGGAAACTGTACCGTGCAGTTATTTGTACTTTGTAGCGATGCCAGCCCGAATTGCCGTAGTTTTCAGACGTCCGAAAACGTTTGCCGGGTGGCGGGCGGTTCAGTGATTGTACAATACGCCATTATACAATTGCGGTTTATTGCGGTTAAAATAAGGACCGCCGTCGTGTGCCGTCGACCGTGCGCGCGCGCGTCCGTCGTTTTCTCTGGGGCGCCGCGGGACTCTAACCGGCCGCATTCGAACGGCGCCATTTTCGGAACTCGACGCGCCGCGTCCCGCACGACGGACGCCGTTCGGAGGCCGCGTTATCGGAAGACCGCGACCTCGACTATTGGAAAATATCGCAACGCCCGGGGCTCGCGCGGTTCAGCGCGGAAGCGAACGGCTTCGGGGGACTTTCGATTTTCAGCCATCGCGCGGAATGAACCGTCGCTCTTGGTTTTGCATTCTGATGATCTCAAACGGGTTTCCGTTCTCGCGCCGCGGGTCGACGGCGATTCCCGGTGATTCGACGGCACAAACTCAATACGACCGCGACACCACAACACACTGTGCCCGATTTGTCGTCCGTATTCAACATTACGATTGGTTCGCCACGCTATTCAGTTCATTCAGTTTGCACTTTAAATCGTCGTTTTCCGGTTATCATACACAGTGGCCATTATTATTTCTGGTAGAAATCTCGGTCCGATTTTCAATTACAGCCGTCTTTTCTGAATGTAAATTACACTTGGCCGGTGTATTGGTGAGGCGGGCTTTTGATTTTCCTTGTAGTTTTCTTATTTTCGCAATTAAGGAAAAGCCGACGGGAAATGCAGGAAAAACGGGAAAGTTTACGGCGATAATCGTTTCATTGTTGGCGATTTTTTTTTTTCTTTTGTAATTTGATTAAAAACAATCGTAGAGACCGGCCATTTTACCCGGAATATTATCATTTCACAGACGTGTTCTGTGTACATTGTCAATGTAAAGTACAAGTTCTGGACATTTTTGATTTATTTATAGGCAATTAACATTTTTATTTGGTTTATGTGGATAAAACTGTTTTGGTCTTAGCAGAATTACTTGACAATCATAAGTTGTATTTAGTGGCCGAAAAAAAAAAGCTGAACACGATGTAGTAAGTATTTTATAAGTTTTTTTTTAAATTCAAATTTTGACGAAAATCACTGTATTTTAAAACACGTTTAACCGAACTTCTTTTAGACTCGTGTTTAGTCGGCAATGGTTTATATCGTTGCTTACAGATATTAATCAAATACATTTATGTGCCCTAACTTCCTGACTTCCCGCCAACAACAGCGGCGCCGCTGTTCAGCAAAACATCTCTCTCCCTTTTTATTTTTGGGTTAATATTTATGCGATTCGTTTACCTTTTTATTTGCACACAATTCAGCAGTCGTATCGAACGTCACTATATATTGTTGAAAATAAATATAAATATACAGTTCGGAATTGGTTTTTAACATTTTGTCACTGTATCCGTTTTATTGTTTTAAATATCCTCTATACGATCGTCTCGTGACTTGTACACGGCGTAATATCGCTCGTCGAATAAATTCTTATTTGGTAGAAAAAGCCGGTACCGGATAACCGTTTGGTGCTTTGTTCGTATCGACCGACACTAAATCGACACTACATATACATGCACAGTTATCGCGAATTTCTGAAATATTAGGTATTCGGTAGAGCGCATTATTATTTTCTTCAAAACGAACATCAATTTTCGTTCAATGTTCAAAAAGTTTTTGAAATTTAAATTCAACGCGTATACCGTATGTGCGTTCAGATATAATATTATTTGCTGTATACGGACACATACTGCAAAACGCATCCGGATGGCGTGCCATCGATATTTTCATCTGTCAACGGAATCCGTAATATTTCGTAAATCGTAAACAAAACGCGGTATACATACTGTTCGTTCTAATCAACGGTTTAATGACGAAATTTTAAATAAATAAAAAAATAATAATAATATATATAGTAATTGATAAGATATTTTCCTATTGCGCTTTTTTTCGGTCTGAAACCCTGAAAGTATATAGTCATACCAATCAGCAATTTTTCAAAGTGTGCGATTATACACTCAGCTTAACCCGGTTAAGTTTTTATTATTATTATTATTATTATTATTTTTTTATAAATAAAATTAAGGCACGCAACTCGGACGTACCATCTTGAGAGATGTTGTATAACGTGCAATTCGGAATATTTTTTTTCCTCTGCGCGTAATCCGTGTACACAACGGTTTTTTTTTCTCTTTTATACTTACACCGAATAACCGGAAAATATACGCGTACGGAAATATATAACATGATGTTTGTTGATGTTAAAAAAGATCCTGATTATTTTTTTATGTACTCATTATATTATTACGATCATTTTTTTTTCCTGCCCATTCAATTCCGCGTTGAACTTATGTAATGATTTTTGTTATTTTTTTTTTATGCACTTCGCGTAAAACCTATTTATATTTCTTGTATTTTCAGTTTATTAACGAACCAATTAAACTAATCATATTATCTTATGCCAGTGACGGACATTTCGAGGGGGGAATAAAATTGTATTAGATGGTGTGGTAAATACCGTAATATTAAGTTTGTATCGCAAATTATCGCTACGTAAAATGAAATTCGAAAAATATAGCACAATCATTACTCTTGGCAATGGTTCGTTTAATTGAAATTTATTATTTTTCACGATTCACCCAATTTTGACAAACCATCTCAAAAAAAAAAAAAACATAATTTACTCTGCTAACATTCTATTAATGATTTCGGGCAATACCATGGGTGGTCATTGGGAGAAGGGGCAAGACGGGGAGACATGTCCCTCTCCTAAAAAATAATAATGTATCCGAAAAAAATTATGTGCGCTTGGAATCCATGAAAATAAATGTAAAATAGGTATTTTGTGTTGTGTTTACAATGATTTTTGTTAATTGCTATTGGTAATAGGTTATTGTTTAAAAATAAACTATAATCTAATCGTCCACTCAAATGCACAACGTAAACTATAAACAGTAGAATAGCATAATGTTTTCATTTCATTTTTAGCACTTAACTGCAGTATTTTTAAAGCTAATATTTACACGATTACATGCCCTTTCTTTCTCATTCCTTTTCGAGAAATACCAACCTAGTATCTATATATGCTATAAACACATTTTGGAAGCTCATTTCATTCCCCCCCCCCCATCAGAAAATTACCTTACGGGCGCCTTTGGCCTTTTATATTTGTTTTTAGTATTGTTTTTGTCCGTCTGTAGGTCTGTGTGAAAGCGAGATACGTTTTGTAATATAGGTATTGCTTACACCTACGTCTGTAGGTAACAATATTGCACTCACCGATGTATTTTATAACAATATGTTTCGTCAATATTTGTAATTGCTTTACGTGTTACTACTTTATGAAGACTTACCCGTATTATTCGTGTAATTGGACTTTTGGCACGTGTTTATTTGAATAAGTAATTATCCTGAACAACGTGTCTTATGGAAACCAGAGTATTATTGTTGAGTTCGCAAATGTGAACGTTTATTGCTATTAAATCGTGACTTCGCAAGTATACGTGATAATATATCTCTCTGTTTTTCATATTTTCAAAAATATCGACATTCGACTGTTTGTACAAAATGAGTATTTCCATTGAGTGAAGACATTTTATAACGATTGCGTGTACAGGCATTTATTAAAAAATCAACATCTATGTTTTGTTGTATCCTGTTGTGCGTTGCGTTTCGATGGGTTTCCAGACAGTTAGGAATAGACCGCTTTCAACTTTAACGAGAATTCCAAAGTAAACTCGATCCGGTCGGATATTACAGAAAAAGTCACCGCGGCAAATATTTTGTTTTAATTAACAATTCACGCAGTTTCCTTACGTCAAACTTATTATTAGTATACTGGTAAATATTGTCCTACTTATACGTATATGCATAGAAACTTTTTAACCGTGTGAATTAGATATTTATATACATTACCCGATAACAGAAAAATAACTACGTAAATTGGTGGTTTTGTTCTCTCTCTTTTTCCTGTGCGCTAACGATTTTTCGTCCCGATATTGAATTGTTTTCGCATATACGTATACATTATGCACCTTAAGATCGGCAAAACGGAAACTGGAGCAACGCAATTCATGTTGCGATGTTCTAAATACAAATGCGTGAATCTAAAAATAATTATTGTCAATTTCGAGGGAAAAACTAATACATTTCAAAGTTAAACGGTCGCGCGGCAATTTAAAACGGTCTTGCCGAAGACCGTCCGGTTAGGTATATAATACTAATTTACACATTTCCATGCTAATTGTTTTTCGTTATTCCGCGGTATTTACATAATACGTTTAAATAAGGTTTATTTTTCGGATTGTTCCTAAATAAAAAAAAAAAAAATAAAAAAAAAAAAAATATTTTTCCATCTCTATACCTATAGTTAGGGCTCAGATTTCAACGCAAAGCACATTTCGGTTGGTGGGAGGAGGTAGGTCGAACTACGGCAATATTTTAAATAGTTCGTTTTATGTAACAGATACTTCAAAAGTGACGATTTTTTTTTTTTTTTTTTTTGCGTTTTTCGCTGTTTGTAGAAAATTGTCCAATAGCTTTAAGGTTTTTATTTCCGGGTCGTGTACACAAGACTCGGCAAATTATCCAATATCAACCGTTGTTTACTATAGTGTCGGGGTGTGACGCATGGTAAGTATACTTTATGAGATGATGTAATCTTATGCCGCTAGAAACCGTAGTTCAAATCCTCAAAATGAAAAACAATTATAAAATAATAAGAGCTAGTGTTTAAATATCAAATATTCGATTATATTTCATGTGATATAGTGGCGCAGGGCACAGAATTCCGAGTGGCGATCAAGTGGATTGTAGGTGACTGTCGGCAGTTTTAGATAAGAAAATATAGGCTGATCCGAGTTCAAATCTCACAAATGTTCAATGTATATTTTCATTTCCCCCGGTTTTCGTGTCAAACTAATTTCTATTAATTTTCAAAATCATTATTAATTCTACGGCCGAATTATTTTTGAAAACAATAAATTATAATAAAACTGTGATATTATTAGAAAATTTCGTATATTATTTATTGCCATTATAATGTTAATGTTCGAATAACATTTCAATAACGAAATATTGCAGTCTGGGAGGAACGCTACGTACAGGGCGATCGACTTATCAAAAACATAGCCGTTTCCTCGAAAGATTTGATTTCTGATTTTTTTTGGACAGTTATGGAATCGTCGAAGCTTTATTTTTACCCGTATTTTCAATATGTTTTTACCCGCACTCGTTATATCCGAAATCGCACACAAATATATCCTATTTGAATGTGCGTCCAAAAAGGACGGGGCTATTTAAAATCACACTACCTGCAATTAGTTTCGGGCACAACAGAATTAATGATTAACAGTCGCAAACGAAGCTCAAACGATTCCACAATTGTTTCGACGGACAGCAGGCGAATCCACTTGGGAAATCCTTCACCGGTGATATTATTACGCCGATCGCCCTGTATGTCGTCTCGTACGTAGCCTCGTCCACTTTCGGCGCAGGTCACCGGGTCACGCTGCGACTAGTAATCTTTTATTGACGTTACTATAAATATAATAATTCATAATATCGTATTATTATTATACCTAGTTCGATATTATATTGTTGTATATATATATATACACGTTATCGTGGTACACGCCCGCGAAAAAGCCGTAAATAAAAGGCGCCGTCGATGCTGCGGCAGGTCGGCCCGGGCCGGCCTGCCCGGACGTTCGCGACGGCTCAGGCGCGGCAGGCACAACAGTTCGTAAACGATAACGCAACACTAATATCATTAGCGATAGTAACATTGTTGTAACAGTAATAAATTACCGTTGCGTTTTTCCCGGGTCCAGGTTCGAACGCGGCGCCGATCGACAATTCGATACTGAACTTTCAGAGTACGTGCCACGAGGCGCTGGAGACGTGCAACAAACAGCCGCAGTGTCAGGAAATGGTGGCGTCGATAACTCGCAATTGCAATCAGAAACAATGCAAGAAAGTCAACTGCATGGAATCGTTGCAGAGCTTTTACCGGAACGAGTCGATGCTCCCGTACGCGATCGAAATCGCCTTTTGTCTGTGCAAGTGAGCGAAACAATAACGTAAATAGAAAATATAACAGCGGTAATAACAGTACGAAATTGCAACAACAATAATGATAAATACGATATCGGCGGCGGTCGTCGGCTAACCGAGTCTCGCGGTAGGGGCGGGGTTAACCGAGTCTGGGTTGAAACGAAAAATAATAATAATAAATAAACAAAATTTCAATTCATAATTACGCTGTGTCCGATCTTGTGTACAAACGTGTAAAAAAAGTATACTTTTGAAATGCGTATTGAAAAAAAAAAAAAAAAGAAAAAAAGATAGCGATAGATAATACGAAAGCAAATAACGCGGACGTGCGCTTATTTAAATATCTACAAAAGCGAATACTTTATTGTTATTGTTTTTTTTTAAATTAAACAAACCTGCCGTACGTATTTATAGTAACATATAACTCCGTAGCGCCGAAATATTTTTGTTTGATAATTTATTTAATATATATGCATATATGAATACTAAACGTCATGGTCCGATTAATTTTGTCGGTTTAGAGTTTAAAAAATCATACTGTCATATTATTATGCCGATGAACATTAATACTCAAAAAAAATCGACAAAATTAGATAAACATTTTTATTTGTATTCGTTCATAAAATATCGTTACATGCGGACACACGCACAATATAATACAATGAATAAAACATGGGTTTAAACCGAAAATGGGACAAGGGAGGTTTAGTGGATTGGCTTTGTTGTATCTGTGCACAAGAATATCGATATAAATATTGAACAAATAATTGATAAATTCTCAAAAAACTACGGAAATAAATATTAATTTAACGTTATAAAATATTGTCCAGGCCATCTGGAAAATGTTTTATTTTTATTTTCGTATACGTTTCTAAGTTATTGAATTAACTTTGTTGTAGATTAGAAAAACTAATTCTGTAAAGAGTACTTTTAAAAATATACTCTTTGAATGGTCGTTTCGGGAAAAATGAAAACAGCGAAGTCGGACGATATGAGATGAAACTAACTTTGTTTTTTATTTTTTCCAATGATTTGATAAGTGAAATGCGAGAGACGATTGAGAGATGAATTCGACGAGAAAACTCGGTATTCCGGAAAAGCGAAATGAACGAACGCAATCACAATGGAGATGAGTGTGAAAATCTATGAAATCTATGAGATTTCAATGAAATTATACGAAAAAAAAAAATTACGTAATTAATTCATAGATATCTTGGAGGGGGGGGGGGTGAGGTGAGCCCTATCATAATTTTTTATGGTAATTTATTAAATTACTAATAAATAAATTTTCGGGGCTCTGCTCCGGCGTTTGGGGGTTTCAAATGATCCGGGGCGCTAAGCCTCCCTAGTACCTCGCATTCGGCGGGGACTATGCTTACGTGTCCCACCCACCGGACAACCGGCCACGATTAAGGGCTATATGGCCACGTATTATAATAATAATTATAATATGCCGTTACGCAGCGATAATATTTACTTCTTTGAGGTATATTTTATAATAATAATGACCGCCAAAACTTGAATTGTTACGCATTCGTTTATAACATAATAATATTTTACGCGCGTATCTTACCCGAGAATAGACCGGATCGCGTGTTTAATTAACTTGCGTGCGAGCCGTTAATAACAGCAAGAAAAAAAAAAAAAATACGGTTTTGTGACTGTGTACTACTGTGCACGTGGTGCCCGGCCGCCTATAAAATATTTAGCAACCTATTTTTCGAATACGCGTCGTACGAAAATGTATCATTAAAAATTTCGTGGTGTGGGATAATGGGGGAGTGAGGGTGCGGGCGGAGAGGAATAAATGTCCACGAAACGATATTATACTGCAGTTATGCAGTTTTAGAGGGGGGAAAAAAAAAAAACACTTTTCGAAAATTAACTAAAGCTGCACGTTTCGTATATTATGCGGTCGTATAATATTACGACTGCTGCAGGTTGATAATAACATGGGTGGGTATTATATTATTATTATTATTATTTCCAGAGTCCGCGTATACATGGTAGGTAGGTATACCATTATTATGAATGTTTCGCAGTTTTCGGTGGGTATACAAAACGAAAACAACAAAATCGATCCGAATTAGTTAATTCGGTCGTTTTATTCTGTATATAGAAAGCGTTGCCATTGTTATGTATTATTATATTTTGTATTTTACACGGATACCGTAAAAATGTTTACGAGACTCGACACTTGACCGAATATAATTTTATTTTATTATTACGTAGGGCTGTGCATTTAAAGTATTAAAAAAACCTTTGAAAAAAAAAAAATAAATAATAATAATAATAATAAAAAATGTGACAAAGGCACTCGATAGAGGCACTTAAAATTCTAGTAACTCCGCTAATAAATGCGTATCAACTGTATTATAGTTTCGAGAAACGCAAACACATAAAGTCAAACACATCGTTTTGAAATTATTATTATAATACAAGCTCTAACGTTTAACAATTAAACAAAACAAAATCAGAAACAGAAATTATATCTGAACAAACGATTCAACATTTTGAAATAGGCACATTTAAAAAGACGCTGACAAACGCGACTTAAAAAAAAAAAAACAAAATAATAACAATAGTAATAATAATTTGCTTCAAATTCACATTCCTAACTATGATAAATAGGTTTGTACTTAACATTTTGTTCAATATCCGTTTGGATTTGAATAGTATAACGTCACAATGGCGATTTATCGATACGTTTTAACGCGTTATTAATCTCACTATTGTTATTGTCATGCAGGAAGTCTAGCATCTCGAAAGAAAAAGACAAATGTTTAATAGCTCAAGAAATGCTGCATCCGGAGTGTGCGCAGCGCGTGGACGGACAGGCGCAGGTACCGTGTCATCATTTGGCGGAGACTTGTCGTGGAGAATCGGACTGCAGGTAAGAAAATGCGACGTCAAATTAACGACGGTCAAACGTCTTTTTATTCTCCATCGTCTTTTCAACGTCCGTTTGATCCGATCAGGCCGATCATCGCCCAGGCCTTGTTCAGGACTCCTCAAACTATTAAACAAAATGTTTAACGCAAACCCATTTTTGACCTCTTGCAACCCGTATATGTACCCTGGTACCGTGAGAGCATTCTAACGCTCCCTTTCAGGAACGACGCACGACGGTCGCAAAAGCGTACGATGACTATTAAGATTTTTAGGTTTTGCATTTATATCGTAAAAAAACAATGTTCTATTTGGACGAACCCGTTTTACTATAGCAGTCGTGTGTCGATGTCGATTTCTGTTACGTTAATCCTTTATTATGGTTGCCAATCATTTGAATTCCAAATCCATACCATTAAATTTCTCTTTTTTCCGCTCTAGCTACATATAGACTAGTATAGTTCCTTGATGATCAAATATCATTTGTTTCTATCCGATAATAATATCTTATACATAATTAGGGCTCAGAAATTATTTCACTTAAAATCAAAAAAAAAAAAAATCACTTGAAAAATATTTGAAAAAGCAATAATGGTAGAAGGGTTTAATAATTCCCCCTCTAACAACTTTAAATTATTACATATCATTTTCTAACACTACACAAATTATTAACTCAAAGTTTTATTTTTCACATTATGTAAAATTTTATTTCAATAAAATAACTTTGAGTTAATCATTTTTGTCGTTTTAAACCATTCTATTATTTTGGTCTGAATATTTGTTGAAGTACTTTTTTTCAAGGCTTTTTTGACGGTTCGAGTACTTTTTTGTGAATTTTAAGTTGAATAAAACGCGAGCCCTACTTGTGATTATTAAAAAATTGGGAAAAAGCTGATTTTTAAACAAATAGATTTAATTTCTGGTACCATATTGAGATTTCTATACTCTGAGGGCAGAGTAATTATGAATGTATTTTTTTTTAATATGATGGTTTTATTTTTGCCTGTAAACCCATTTTCTTCCATTAATTTTGATTCAATCATAAAATGACAAAAAACTTTTTTTTTTTTTTTAAATGATGGACCTTGATATGTACAAAGTAGTTTTTAAATTTTCTTTCTAGTTTTCTTAATGATTGGGAAAAAAACGTAGTAAAAACTAGAAAGTTTATGGAAATAGCAATTTCATTGTTTTTGATTTCACTTTCTTTGTAATTCGGTTAAAATCAACTGTAGAAATTTTAATATTTTAAAAAAATACTTGTATTACGTCTTATATTCTGTAATTTGTATAAAACTATTTATACAAATTTGACATTTTCACGTTATTTTTAGTTGGAGGATAAAATTGTTTCGGCCGATCAAAAATGCTTGACAATTTTTTAAAAGGTTCATTATGAATTGTAAATGATCGGAAAAATAAAGTTCAGTTGTTTTTTATATACGCGCGTTTAAAGTTTGAACTTAAATGGAAATCGTAAAAATCACGTCATTTCGCGTATTATATTTCGATTGATGCGAATATAATTCGTTGGTCAGCCTAAAACGTTTGAAATTTCAACACAATTGATTGTTTTTTTTTTTTTTTTTTTTTTTATTAATAAGAATTTGAAGTTGATATTTTGATGTAAGTCGTTAACTTGACGGCATATCAAAAAATGTAAAACTAACTTCGCTCGGAATCGTATTTCGTTACCAATGGTTAATCGTTGCTTGCTTACAGGTAAAAATTAATGAGATTTATATAATACAAACTTATCTTCTACAGCTTGCCACCAACAGCAATTAGGAGTACGAGCTCTTTTATTATTATTATTATTATTTTTTGTTACAAACTGAAAGCATATACTTTTTCCATTTCGTACCAGAGCACATGTTTATACCTAAGTATTTAGTATTTCTTCACAGTATATAATAAATACATTCGTCCCAGATTTATTCGATATATTTCTACCTAATTCTGTCGAACAATTGACTACTAGGACTTAATAATCCACCAACGGGCTTCATCGCTTTTTATTATGTACCAAGACGTCGTTAAAATAATATTATTCAAGATGCTTTGCTGCTCCGCGCTTTAATTTCGAATGGTGCCTATGAATCAATAACGTAAATGCGATTCGGAGTCGCGAGAGTGACTTTTATTATTCTTAGGGAACGGATTCCTGTGTACTTAAAATCCACAGAAGGGCTTAAAACTTCGAAAAAGCCCTAAATCCTTAACCTAACCCTTGAGAAGTGTTTAAATAGCAAAAATATCCGAGTGATTTAATAGTACCTCCCATTACTAATGGCTCTAACTTATTAAAAAAAAATTTCTAATTAAACATCACTATTCGAGTAATTATTTTTTAAAAACGCAACTGCACGTATTAAGAAGAAAAAAAATACAAATTTTTTAATGTTTGAAATAGGGAATTTAATAGGGTTCGTAACGAAGGGAGGGGAATTTTAAACTCCTCTACCACTTTTCCTTTTTTCTAAATATTTTTAAGCGATTTTTCAGATTTGGCGAATTTTTAAAGATTGGTTTTTCGAGTATTTAAAATGCATATAATTCCGTTCCTTATTTATTATTGTTGGGTAGGTAGGTAAGCGGATTTTTTAATCATCGTATTCACGCGTTTGATGTATACACGACCGATATACGGCGGTATGTGAAATCAGGTCAGTATTGTGCAGTTAACCGACGCGTACGTCGTTGTCGCGTAATAAAACTACCGCGTATTAAAAGGTCCAATTATTATTATACAAAACTAACCGCGCACACCGTAATATATAATGTTATTACATTGCGCAGCGATGTCTGTGATATAAATTATTAATGTTTAATGTACACTATACAGGGTGGCTCGTGATATTGAATGTGTTTAGGCCAGAGCAGAGGCATAAGCTAGAAATATTTATCTGAGTAGTCCCGACGAATCAACATAAATGTTTGGACGGCACAGACTACTACTGTAAATTGATAGTGAAATTCTGTTAATTTCGGAGTAAATTAGAAAGGCCTGCCGGACCTGCCCACTGGGTATGCCTACACTAGACCGGAGTACTCAAGTGGCATTTTTCTGGGTTTCCCGGGAGAGCAAAAAAAAAAAAAAAAAAAAACGATTTTATGATATATAAAAATATATGAAACATCTATAACTTTTTAGATTCTTAGCAGAGTGAGGAACGTATTTATAGTATTATAATGATGTTTGTATTTTGAATATTTTTTTTTTTTTTTTACACTGTGTACACAAATTCTACCGGAAATTTCGTTTCTATTTTCAAGTATAGTAACTTTTCTTAAAAAATAGTTATTATCAATGGTACATAAGACAGGTAATTTTTCGATTTTCTTAAGGATTTTCTTAATAAGCCGGGAAAAAAAGAAAAAAAAACGTAGGAAAAACGGGAAAATTATAGATCATTATTTTTAATTTTGTTTTGTTTTATTGCTGTGAAACAGTTAAAAATATTTGTAAATAATTGGAATTTGGACAAATAATTTAAATTTGCTTTTTCTAAACGTGATAAAATTTTCAAAATATTTAAGCCATTTTTGAGCTATTTATTCAATTTTCCGAGTTTTCACGTAATTCTTATTTGGTAGGTATTCTGTGGATAGACCTGTTAGATCAAAAATTAACACTTGAACATTTAACAGGATGTTTGTTATAAGTTGTAATTTTTGATAAAAAAAAAATTGACTGTAATGTAGAATTTTTTTCAGAATTTTAACATCAAATCTTGACAAAAATCGTAAATATTACGGCCTTTTTTAAACATGCATAAATGAACCCCACTTAGAATCGGATTTCTTTACCAAACAATGATTGTTGCGTACAAAAATACATAGAATTCCCCTCTATATCTTAACTTTCCAACTTCTCACCTACAGTCGTCCACCCGTTGTGCGAAGTGTGTCTGCCTATTTCAAAGTGTTTATTGGGATTTCTTTTGAAGTATTTGAAAGAGTAGATTTATGTCGTTTTTGTGACTAAGCAGGTTTAAACTAAATTATTGAAATATCAAGAACTTTTTTTTAAAACAATTCTAATTTTGGAAGCTTAAAACACAATTTTGTCGGCAATATTTTTATTGTCTCTTGACCCTTTATACGTTTTTCCCACTAATAATATTGCACGAAAAATTAAATTAACACAACTGTTATGGAACTATTATATATTACAATATTATTATGTATAATAATTTAAGAACCACGCGGCTATAAAATGTTAAATGACCATTTTTTTCGACGGTGAAACAATTACATCATAACTAAAGACCGGATTTAATTGCGTTAAAAACATGTCAAAATTGCGCAATGAAAATATATCAAAATTACTGTAAAAAATATCTTAATACCTACCAATTTCAACGAAAAACAAACGGAAATATTTCGCAAAAGTTGGGAAGGTAAAGGGGGAATTTAATGTATGTATTTGTACGCACCGATTAATAAATGCTAACGAAAAAACGATTTTGAGCAGAGATCGGTTATACATGTTTTTAAAGGCCGTAATCTTTCCGATTTGAAATTGAAAAATTTCTTAAATTTTCCCGTTTTTCCTACATTTTTTCTCAGGTTTTCCCATTTAGTATGAAAACACTTGGAAAAATCAAAAAATTATTCTAATCAGATTTTCTTCCAGAAAATGTGCAACTCTTAAAATTCGTAGAAAAAAATAAATACACATCCTTATAAAACCTATACATTTCACGCTCCACTCAGAATCTTAAGTTAAATAAAATTATAAAATCATATTACATTTGATCATATATTTTTGTCTCAAACGAGACAATAATAATTATACCGTTCGTAGAAAAATATATCCTTATTTTGCATGGAGCGATCCGAGATGATATTTTAAATTTCAAACTTTATTTAACTTTAGGTCATGTATACGGTCGGCTATATGAAAGGAACTAATACGTTTCGTATGTTTCAAAGGAGATGATATAAAAAAAAAACATCGCGATTAGATAAAACGTGTTGGCCGATAAATTATTATTATTATCGACATTTATATATTATTATCGTAGTATAATATCATGACACTTGTATGTGAAAATTTAAATTAAATTATATTAGTGTTAAGTTATATTAGATTTTGAGTGGAAATTTTTTTTTCTGTGCACGACTTTTCTACCAGAAGTTCGGCTCTAATTTACAATCGTAGCACTTTTTCTGAAAGGAAATTTTCTGGAAAGGTACTTTAAAGAGATCATTTTTGTGATTTTCCCAGGATTTTTTCTAATAAATACGAAAAACCGGAAAATTTACGAAATGTAGGTGTTAGTGGTGGTCCGCTTAGGGAGGTCATATTTTGATCTTCTCAGGAGTTTTTCCAGTAAATGGGAACAAAGTAGGAAAACGGGAGAATTCGTACAATATTAAACAAATATTATCAAAGAAAATATGTTATGCATAATGTATAATAGTTTTACCATAATATAACGGACATATATATATATATATATTTGAAGAAGCAACACTACTTACCGAACTCCGCTCAGAATCGTTTTTCGTTAGCAGGGGTTAATCGTTACGTACAGAAATACATTAAATTACCTTAACAGTGTCCGGTACCGTTTCACATTATCCTAGGACAGGTGTTTTTATTTTATACTTTTCGAAAACTAGGGTTGCGAAAAACAATATGGTGAACAAGTAACCGTGTTATTATAAACTGGCTTAGTTGACGGCTTGCTATTAAATTTTCGAAAAAAAAAAAAAAAAAAAAAAACGTTTTAAAAAAAGCCAATAGTTTTCGGAATGATTTGCACGCGTTCGACGATAAAATAATCGCTCTGTATAATAACTGTATAAACTATAAAGGTAGAGGCACTTAGGTAGGTAGGTAATATTGTATTATGTGGAACGCGCGCGCGGATGTTTTATCGACGAGCACTGGCTGTCGAATTATTTATAAACAAAATTTTATGTAGATAGGTAGGGGCGGGTGTGCGCGTACGGAAACTCGGACAAAATAACATTTAACTTTAAATAAACGCGTTGCACCAGCGTAGTGTTGTATTTATGTACCCTAACCCTTTATCCCTCGACGACGGTATTAAATAAATAATAATAATGGTACGGTGTAAACAACAGCGAAATTAAAACCCGGCTGACGCAAAAGTCCGCGATGATGCTGACGGCATATACTTAGCCGTAATTAAGTAATATGGCTACCGCCGAGATCGGAAAAAGACACCGTGCCGCAGGCAAGGGCGCCGTGTACGGGTGGGCTCTGGGGCTGCAGTCCCCCATGAGCTTGATAACACGGAGCTCAGCCATCCGCGGTTGTTATAAAATAATCAAAAAAAAAAAATCAATATTTACCGTGTACATCCTCAAAACACTAATTTTGTTCGTAACAAATTATTTGGGAAAGATAACCGTATTTGTTTTTTTTTTTTTTTTTTTTTTCATAATGATAGCAGAGAAAAGTATAGATTGTCTCGTGATTTTTCATGATGCTAATATTATTAAAATGTTATAATATACGCAACAACAAATAACTATATTTTTGTGTTTGTTTAACGAACAATTTAAGGAAAATAAAATATTGTAAGGTTTAGATAAATCTGTACACACATGTGTTTACAAAATAATGAGCTCCCGATTGAATTGCCAAAATGTTCCGAAGAATAAACTTTTATAAAACTTCATATTTTTCGAAAATAATAAAATAAAAAGTAATTTTTTTTTCATTTTTACTAAAACATAAATTTAATAGAATTTGTAGTCCTTGTGTCTGTGAGTTATTTATGGAAAAAAAAAAAACAACAGAATTTAATTATTTTCAATATCTTAGACATCTTAGACGTCATAATGTGATATTCACCCAATTTATGAATTTTATGTGTCTTATAGTAAATTGACGCAATGCAAAAAAATTGCATTTAATAATGAGCAGTTTTCGTTATGGAAACCAAATAAATATTAAAACAGACAAGCGGTTTTCAAACTTTGCGGTTAATAATCTTTATTATTTTTTGTTCGTATAAACTAATTTTTCTAAATGCGAGAGACTGAGAAGTTAAGATTACAAGGTGTTTCGAAAATAATATTTTACGGGTAATATGGCTCATGCTGTGACCTACATATACAAAACTATAAGAGACATTTATAACACACCGAACATGACGGAAAAAATTTAAAAGAGAACATTACCGTGGGCGGGCAATGTGTGTAAAAGAAAACGAAAGCTGGAAATTTTGATGAGATTTTGGTAACGGAATGATCTGTGAAAGTGCCCAATAGAGGAGACGGTGCAAGAACAGATACTGAAGAAATACAACCATGTTATAGCGGAACGGGATGGCAGAAGGTCGTGCCAAGTGGAGACGGATGTTAGGTGTATAAGGGTATAAAAAATGAAAAAAAAAAAAAACGTATTCTTGGCAGTCCAAATCGTTGTTTGATTTATATCACGATTGCGGAGGGGGGGAAGGAACTTGAGCAATTTGTTTTCGTTTTTTACGGAGCCTCGAGTACAAATACTGACTTTGGGAACCACTGCGGCGTTATGGATTATGATATTATCATTTTTTGCTATTATTACTACAGCGCTACACAATATACTCGCCGATATTCAAACGTCGATTTCGAGGCGAAACCGAACCGATTAATTATTATTATGACACGATGAATACGTTTCGAACCCTTTTAACCTGTATAATATTATTATATCCGAGGCGTTCGATACACATCCATATTATACGGGTAGGTGTATTATTTTGATTAACAGCATCGCGTAATAAATAGCACAGCTACCTATACACACTTACCCACGCACCGACGTAATAAGGAACTCTTTTGTGCTTTTGTTCGCGGTTGTTGCGTACGGTAATAAACGGGAGATAAGGGAAAGGAGTATATTATAATAGCCGCCCAGGTGTTGGAAATCCATGCGCGAAAAGTTAAGACGCGGCTGGCTGACCGCGAGAAAAAAAACCTACATTGTTTGGGTATACGTTATATATTGTATATTGGAAAACGGAAAGGAAAACACCGTCCAATGCTATCGCGCGCCGGTGACTTCCGACGCAGCAAACATAATAAATAAACAAAAAGTCCCGGGGAAATGGGTCTAGGAAAAAAAGATCCACGGTACAATGGATACGTAAACGCAGAGTTACAAAAAAAAAATAAAAAAAAAAATGTTTTACACATTATTTTTGTAAATATCGTATTAAAACATTGGTCAATTGTAAATATAATTGTATCATAATGAATAATGATTATGAACAAAACAACAATTGAACATTAAAACAATGTTATTTGTTTTCCGAAAAGTAATAGAAACTGTTTATTTTTATTTGTACATTCAGAACGAATGGGAACAATACAGTGTGTGTCCTGCAGAATGCTAATAATTCTGTAATCTTTTTTAATGAAAATTAACAGAGTTGTTAGCATTCGGATAACACTGTGGGACACCATATTTACACATCTTCACTCTTCCGAATATATTGGTCATTTTAATTTAATTTTTTGAACGTTTAAAACGTATCATACATAGATACATAGGTGCACTTTGGGCGGGGTTATAGGGGGATAAGCCCTCTCCGGCCAGTGTCAAGCCCGCTTTGCGTAACAAGAAGCAAAATGTGTCAAATTTAACGTATAATACAACAATGCGCTGTCTTGAATTGAAAATTATTGATTATTAATCAATGATGAGATAAAAACGCTTAACTAACTTTTTTTTGTATAGTGATACTGTAACTGTAATTTGTTAGGTCAATCATGTGGGACTACAAACTGACTATTGAAATATAAAAAACGAATTACGATCACGGTTTTTTAAAAATCGCGCCCACTATCTCCGTTAGTTCTGCTACTTCTGAACGTTTATTTTCAACAATACAACGATTAAGCAACTGAACAGGGCAAGATGATAGGTTTACAAACTTATTTTCATTACGTATTGAAACGGAAATATCAAATAATTTATGTGTTGACATTTTACCGAATGAATCTGTCAAGACAAATTATACATTTTTGTTAAAAATGTAATGTAGCAATATATTCAATCATTAATTACATGATTATTGTACGTTATAGAAAAAAATTTTTTTTTTTTATTATTCTTTTTAGAGGAGTTTAGCTTATGGTCGCCGGGTTTAAAACATTTCGTAAGCGAGAAATGTAATGCTGTATTTTGTTTTTTCCAACATGAAATAATCC
Organism: Cinara cedri; assembly: GCA_902439185.1. NCBI lineage: Eukaryota > Metazoa > Arthropoda > Insecta > Hemiptera > Aphididae > Cinara > Cinara cedri. Next base: position 923,738 of record CABPRJ010000964.1, on the reverse strand, counting down.
GTGAGGGGGTTCCCGTTGCCCCCGCGTACTTTAGTTGAGCCCCTCTCGGGGGAAAAATCAAATTGCTCTTGTGCATAGGTATTTGTTTAAAACAATTAGAAATCCCGCGTATGTTTACTGTTATATTAATAATAAATACAGAGATACGTACATTCATCGAATAGCTGAAGGTTTTTCGTAAAACGAAAAATGTATGCACAACATTATTTGTGATGTTTTACAACCAGTGCATATTATTAGTGTGTATGTTTTTCTTATGGTTTTTTCTCTCTGTTTGTAACGTTAAAAATAATTTTGTCATACGCAGATGTACGCGTATAATGATGTGGAAACGAGCCTACAAAGGCTTTGTATGTTTGTGTCTGGTACAGTTGAATTTATAATGCGGTGATGTATGAAAAATTATAAATACAGTCCAATTACAGTTATATAATATAGTATATTTATATATATATATATGCCTAACGTTTGCTGGCTTTTTCAAAACGGCCATATCCTCTACAAAAATGATTTAACTATGGATATAAAAACGGAAGGTCTAATACTGGAAACGAGTGCAGCCAGTGTTGTAGGCGGGAAATTGAGAATGTAGGACACATAAAGTTATTTAATTCTACGCGACGATAAACCAACGCTAACGAATAAAACAATTCGGAGCGAAGTTCGGTGAGAAATAATATTTTGAAATACCTACCTAACGAAAGATGGAGAAGAAATAAATTATAATGTATTATATACTTGTCAGTATCTAATCGTCTTTGGTTGACCGTGGAAATTAACTCTATTAATATTACTACGCTTCGACGATCACAAAAATGAAAAGAAGAAAAAAAATAATACTCTTTTAGGTCGAAAGATTTGAAATTGACATTGTATATCTATACAAGAGAAAAAAAAATTATATCCACCCTTTGAGTGTACCCTGTTCGTTTTCGATAGAATTGTATTTTTTTTATTAATACAATATCGTTATTTTTGATCGTCCTCTTTTTATTTGTCGTGCACACGAATCAATCTATGAATTGATATACAAACGAAGAAACACTGTACATTTACTTATACCCGTAGGATAATAATTTTATCGTTGGCTGACTCGAGACATGATTATATGATTATACGGAGTCTTCGATTTGGAAGGTCGGGGCCAAGAATTTCGAACAAGTTTCCAGTGACATCGAGTTCCCATTGTCCTTGGTCGTATAATGTGACATTCGTATCATATTTTGTACGAAACACTTCTAGGTATTTCGCCATGAAATTTATTATGAATATCCATAGTCGTATCAAATTTTTAGGTGTAATCATGGCGTGAATTGTATCGTGTAAATAAAAGAATAATGACAAAATCACCGTGTAAATAAAAGTATTCAATCGTTTCTTCTTCGATAAATGACCCGTACTATATCTCTCTATATCATTATCTCTATCTATTATCTCATATCTCTATATCATTATCTCTATCTATTATCTCATATCTCTATATCATTATTGGCTTTTCGTTTTCTTCTTCAAGCGCGATTGTTTTACTGACCAGTGTCGTGCCTAGCAAAATCGGCACCCGGTCTTCAGAAAAATTTAACGACGGGCGAAAAGAAAAAAAAACTCAATTTGTCTGTTAAGCGTTCATTCATACATTTATTATAATAGCATTAATTTACAGAACCTTTACATTTTCAAATGGCACCCCTTTAGTCCCTGCGTTCCTATTGTTCGTATTTTGAACGAATTTTAACATAAATTCGAATATGAAACGCCGATAAAAATCAACGACAACATTTTTACCTATTTCCATATTAGAATCAATTATAATAATTAAATTCTATAGGGTCAGGTGGGGTAATTGTAAATGGTTTTGACAAAGTTAATTTAACTTGTGTTTCTGATTGTTTACTTACACATTCATTTTATCACTGTATAATATATACATATACTAGTGGATATAATAAATACATTTTCAATGAAATTTTCGCAAATTTTGAGTCCCAAATCTAAAATAATTGGAATTTATATTCACCCCGGACATTTACCTTGGTTTTCGGGGAAAATGTAAATGAACATATTTAAGCTATATTGTGATCATCAAATTGCATATGGAACAAATGAAAATGAATATTTTTCACTTTTATTCAGCTAACATTTTTAAAATGATAAAAGTATAAAAATAATACTATTATCAAGTTCAACGGTTATAATTCATTTGTTTTTTTTTTGCCAGTATACCAGCCTCATTTACAATTACCCTTATTCACAGTTACCTCACCTTACCTATACATATATATAACATTTTTTTTTTTTTCGTAGAATTTCAATATGCCGATATAAATTTACACTTTTATTGAAACAAATAAATAACCAATAGAGGAATTAAGTTACACTTGCCCCTTTGACCTTTACTACATAAATACATGGCTTGTCTATTTACTAAAGCCGTTTATTTGCGATCCGATCTTGCCGAAGCTGTTACAATACAAAGTAAAAATCAATTTTACCGAAGGCCAAGCAAACATTTTCGGAAGGTTGAAATAATTTCAAAATTGTACTTACAAAAAGAAAAAAAACTCTCTCTAGTAGGAAATTTGTTTACAGATTGGAACGGAAAAAAACGAACCCCATTATGCAATAAATCCAACGCTACACGCCGCGAATTTAAACAAATTGCATTTGTCCGCCGGAATCAAACCACGGTGACCGTTTGTACATAGTTTAATTTTAATAATTAAAAAATGTACGCATATCGAACAAACACAATACTAAAATGACGATCATTCGTCCGTTGTTATTTTATATTATCGCGTGTGTATCAGACTCACAATGCATTTTTTTTTTTTTTGTAATTATTTCCTATTTTTGTGCGCGACGAGTGTATGGTGAAAAATAATTTTTAATCATCATAATGTTTTAATAAAATTTATTGTATGCAGTAACAGAATAAAATCGTCGATCTATATGTAAATAACAACAACGTTAATAATAGTAACACATTTCGTTTAGTATTACGCTTAAAAATAAGCGGATAGAAATGCGTCTGTAGGTTTATAACGTAGTACTACTATTGAAATATCGTGACTAAATCGGGTGGATTTTATGAGAAAGGGCTCGTTGGTCCGTGCGAAATATATTTTTCTTTCTTGTCTGTCTAACATTTAAACGCAGCAACGCGATTTAAACCAATTATACTGTCTGTCCGTCAGTCGCTTGGACGTATCGCGAAGTACCTAATACGAATTTCCGAAAACACATTCGGATTCAGCGTGAAGCGTATACGCAATCCGAGGCCAGGCTACATTTTAATCAATTTAATTTCGAAATTAGAATTCCCAAGTGATTTCTGACCATTTTCGGCTTATACGTCAATTGTATGCGTGGGATTTCAATCAGATTTGAACGTATGGTATCAGCACGTGTAATTTACAGACGAAAGTTTACTATCGAAATATTACGAAATCTGTTTGTTTAGTAATAACAGGTAATAAAGTATGGGATATTGACGAATTAAAAAATTACCATAAATTCCAAAAAAAAAAAAAAACAAATTTAATAATCTAAAAACTAAAAATAATAAAACAAAAAAAAAAAACTTCAACGTAACTGGAAAAAATATCATACGAAAATAAAAAGCAAAAGCCAACAAAATCCTATGTCCATGGTTATTAGTGTTATTTGTTTTTTGTTTTTTTTTTTAATAAAAGGATTATTTCAACTAATCATCATACCAATAATAATATCAAGTCAAAATGATAAAGGTCACATTAGAGGCAAATAAATGCTAAAGTTTATAGTAGTTTTCTGTTCGCTCTGCAATGTGTAGCTGTTTTCGACTTGTAATTGATATTTTTCCTATCCGCTAGACAATTTATTCGAAACTAAATTAATGATTGTACCTAATTTTATGCATATAAAAATAATTTAATATGATATTTGTAATTTGGTACCGTGATTGCCGGCGGTAAATAATAAAACTATGCCGGCCGAGAGCTAACATGCAAGTGCTTATAATTTTATTATTTTATTTTTATTGTTATGTATACTTTTTTATAATCCGTGTACTACGTAATAGACCGCTGACGTCACGTTACGTGCCGTTGAAAATAATTTAAGACGGGCGGTTTTTTTTTTTTAGAGGGTTTAAAAACTAATTCAACGTAAAATAGGCCAGCTCGCAGAATGATTTATACTTCCGAGTAGCCAGATTTCTGTATATCATAAATTATAATATACTTATTGTATCAACAAATGTTAATACTGTTCACGGTAATGCGGTATCACCGCTCACTCTTGTTGGTAAGCGATTGGGAAGTTATATGATCATAATACCTTGTGTCAGAATCGTTTTTCGTTAGTAATGTCCGATGGTTTATCGTTGCGTTCAAATATAAATGCAACTACTCTTTATATTCTCCCATTTAATTTTCTCTTTAAAACAGTGGCACACAAATAAACTAGTATTTGTCTCTTTTTGTAGAAAAAAATAAAGCTCTTAAGCGGGGGGGGGGGACATTGCCCGTACAAATTGCGTGAACAATTTGGAGCGTTGGCCGAAACAAAAACATGTTCTAAAAAAAAGAGCAATTTTTCGGAAAAAGCATTCGAAATTGATAAACGTGTTTTAAATTATGTACTGTGAAATGAACAGTTCGGATTTTTATTGTTAGGGCCGTAAATTAACGCAGTAAAAACCTTAAAAATGTACATAGCATGTATACAAAATGCAATATAAAATGCATTTAAAATGTTTTTTAATTTAATTGCTGTATTTATTTTTGTAGAACTAGCCGGTACTACTTATATTGATATATTGCAAGCCCATAAATAACTGACCTAAGCAATATTGTCGTATTTTATCGAATTCTTAACTTTTATCTTTACCTAATCCGTATACAGATTGTGTAAAATATTATTATAGAAAGTATAAAATTTACGTACATACAGTCTGTGTAAAACAAAAAGTGTGTAAAGATGTTAATTGACGGAATTAATAAAAAATACCGCAAAATTAACTAAAAAGGAAAATACGATTCAAAAAGTCCAAAAAGTAGCTTTAAAAATTAAAAACGTCAAAAAATGCAGAATAAAAGTTACATAAATTAATTTGTTGTTCCATAATTCAAATTATTTAGTACTTAGGTACTTATTAATTAAAACTATGTAGTACCTAAGTACTACTTGAGTAGCTACTTTCTTAAAAGTAGCTACGTTACACAATCAGCTAAAAAAAAAAAAAAAAATGCACTTTCCTACTAATTCCCAGCTCTAGTTATTACTTATCGAAAAAGCGTTTTTCGAGAAAAAAAAAAACAGACCCACCATCTTAGTGAAACTAAGTGCTTTTTCGTTACATTCATAATCTAAAAAAATAACAAAACGTCTTTCTATTTGTTTATTTTTTTCCGGTTATTTACAAAAGTTCTACGTTACGCGGCCTTCACAATATATACTCGAGCACGTGTAAATGTACAAAACGCATCCCTCACCGCGTACACTGTTATAATATATTATTTTATTTGTCGAAAAACCGCGCGCGCTGCAACGTGTCTGCCGCACGATACGGTGTGCTAGAAAACGAATACAAGAATAGTATACCCGTTCTGAAGAAACGGACAAAATCCCTCGAAAATGGATATTTGAAATTCAAATTTCCGATTCTTCGGAAATCCACCGACAGACGGTACGACACATTATACTATTTATAGAATGACTTACCCGCATCCGGCGTAGACGTGATTGCCGATAAATATTGCCGAGGAGTTAGGTCACCCTGTCACCCGCCCCCTTGCCCTCCCCCCCATTCGCCCCTCCTGTATTGTTTATTGCGCCGATCAAACGGGCGACGATAGAGGCGGCTCGCGGGTGTCGCCGGAAAGTTTTGTCACAATAATTTGTGCTAAATTCAAATCTAATACAACACGTAACTGCCGTGTTCTTTTCGACCACTTAAACTCCTGTTGGCGATATCGTAACGCAACAGAGGTTCGTATAGTAATATAATAATAATAATATGTACGCGTATAAATATTCGACTCTGCTAAAATTTAAAAATTATGCGCATTCACGGCCGACTATCGTTAGGGACCGGACTACGCGGCGAAGCACTCGGGGGAATATCATTAGGTGCCGCGGCCTGGCAGTGTACCTACATATTATACACACAGCGAGCGGCTAATGAGATTTTCGGAGTACAGGAAAAAAAAAAAAAATGAAAAAAAGAAAAAAAAAAAAGGTTTTATTCAAATGTATTATGTTGCTAGAAGATGAAAAGAACGATTTCGTGCGCATTAACTATGGTTATTTATTTTATTTTATAATTAAATACGAATTACATTATTATTAATTCGGAATGAGAAATTATTATTATTAAAAAAAAAAAAAAAAAAAAAAAATAATAAAAAATAGAAACTACTAAAATAAAATAAAATATAATAATAGAAAAAAAGCGGTTCGAACGCGCGCAACGAAATGCGTCGGTATTAAAATATTCAAACGTTTGGAAAATTGTTATTGTTATTAAAACGCGCGACGTGAAAAACGGAAAAAACCAAAAATAAAATCCCGAAACGTTTTCGCGGCGGAAAAAAATTAAATTTATCGAAAATAAAACGCGTGCATTAAAACGTGTGTATTGCTGTAGTTCCTATTGCTTCTCGAAAACAAAATTCAAATTCTGGTTTATCAGGCCTAATATATTTAACGTTACCTAGATATTACAGTTGTATCGTGTAATAAATTAATTACAGTTCTATAAATAAAAAAAAAAAAATTAGTTAAGCATGAAAATATAGTCTAATTAGTTTATAGTAAATAATGATTGGGAAAAACGGGGAAATTTACGAAATTTATTATTTTCAATGTTTTTTTTTTTTACCATGATTCAGTTAAAATTATTCGTAGAGACTTGAAATTGGGTCAGCCAATTGAATATATTTGCCTTTCTAAAACGTGGTCAAATATGAGCTTTTATGGACATTTTAATTTCGCGAGTTTTTTACGTAATTTAATAGAAGGTTCATTATAATTCGTCATTTGTGGTAAAAAAAAAAAAATTGAATTTAATGCATATTTATTTTTTGTTAGAATTTCAGTATCAATTATTGACGAAAATCGTAAATATTACGGCCTTTCAAAATAACTTGTGTAACCAAACTCCGTTCGGAATTGTTTTTCGTCAGTCACTAATCGTCGTGTACGGGTATACATTAAATTCTCCTCCGTATCCTACCGTCCCGATTTCTCACCAACAACAGTGACGGGCCCATCGTGCGGAGTATGTCCGTATCGTTTTCCAATTAGTGTTTGCATATTAAGTACTACTAAAATGATCGGTTCTGTCGGTTATTCGAGTATTACTATAGTTTTTTAATTATAATATATAAATGTAATACTATTATAGTATGTTCGAAACGACTTTGTCGTAAATTTCATCGTTTTTCGGCAGGCGGGTACCTGCAACACAATATAGTTTTTACAGTTCCCTTGAAAAATGTCAAAAAACTAATTGTCCAAACTTTATATGTCTAACGCGCCATCTGTGTCCAACTTTAAATCTAAAATTATTTTTACTGTGCAATGCAATTCATACAAGTAGCCTAGGCGTAACACAAGATACACCACACACATACAGCGAAATCGATGTGTTCCCTAATCCGCCATAAGCGTCCGAAACCGTGTGGGGATTTTCCATACGGTTTACGAGTACAAAATATATTATACAGATACAAAATACTAATACTGTTCAATATTTGAATCGTTTAATTCGAAAAGGCCGTAAAATCGTAATTTTTCAAAACCAAAAAAAACGTAAACGATAGACAAAAATAAAATGGAAATTAAAACGGAGCTGACGCGTATAATCAATAAAAATCAAACTCGTGTTGGTGCCGTTATATCGTGTTGAAAAATCGTTTGGAAAAACGTTTGGGAATCTATGAAATCGTTTCAATGCAAATACAATCGGGTGAAAAAATCCGCAACTTTTGAGCTACGATTCGAACAATTAATCGGTGCATATTTGCGGACCGAAGGAATGTCTTGGCAATATCTTAGAACGTCTTAAACGCGTTTTAGCAATTGTAGCTTTTTTCGATACGCTCGGAATCAAAAATCACTGGAAATGATCGCGCTTCGATCGTTACCATCGGCGATCTCGGTTGCTTATTTATTTTCATCGGAAAAACGGCTTTCTACAATGCGCTCCCGTTATTTAGTCATTATCGATCGGCCAAAACCCTGATTAGATGTAATATCGTCGATACCAGGGATTGCGGGGATGAGAAAAAAAAAAAAAAAACACTCGAAAAACGAAATCGCGATTAAAATATCATTATAAATAATAACGTGATTAATACTGTGCACGCAGGTCCCGTCTCGAAGCGTTCGAGCAAACGTGTTCCGTGGACAAGAAGACGAGTCGGTGCGCTGGGCCTCCGTCGGCGTGTCGCGAATCCATTCTCGGCATACTCGGCACGATGTTGCGGACGAACTGCGCGTGCAAAGACACGTCTACATCCAAATACCACGACTGCATGGGTTGGCAACGCGTGTTTTGGTTCAACTCGTGCGTCGGTAAGTACATTGCAACCAAGCGGGCCGTACAAGACTGACTGACGCGTCATAGACACGGTACTGAGTACACGACATTGTACTGCCCTGCTCTTGAACCGAGACAGTGAGGCGACTCAGTAATAGTTTTCAGAAAAATTACGGTTTCTGCATCGTTTTTTTCGTTTTCTTCGCATTTTCAAAATAAACGATTAATTGAAAATAATTCTCAAACAGCTTTTCCTATAATCTAATTAAACCCGTGAATGAACAGTGTAATCGTTCCTAAACACACCCCAAACCGCACATACATATCACCTGCGCAATATGGCCGGTTACTGGCCCGTTTGTTCAGTATACGTTGTGTACTGTTGTTTTGCTTAGTATCGTTCATATATTATGTACATTCACATTTATCAAGAAATTTATTGCATTTACGGTATTTCTGCGAGAGAACCAAAAAAAAAACGCGCCTTAAAATTATGAATATTTTGATATAATGAACTCATTTTTAAAGTTTTGTTGCTTATTTTCTTTTAGCTTAGGAGGGCAGTATAGGTAACACGGTCCTTCAAAGCGCCGCAATTGTATTGCGATTTCCCGAAACAAAATCAATAATATCATTATAAAAAATAGTACTTACTGTCCCCCTTCAAAAAACTCGTGGTTAAATAAACGGACAAGTTTCAGCAAGATAATTATTGAATGTGATGTCACCCAAAGTAAATTCTTAAAAAAAAAAAAAAAAAAAATACAACAAAAGTTAACAGTAGCTTTTGAATAAAAATCTACATTGATTAGTTCATTAAAATTTAAACTTAGCTTAAATTTAGCTGATCGATTCTTTGATCAAATCAAATATAGACGTTTCAATGACACGAGTTATTATTTGTAAACATACTATTTCGGGTAATCTTTGGGTTTCAGCTGGGATGTCCTCGAGGAGACACTAAAGTACTGTTTTAGACCCCTTTGGGAATCTTGATTCTGGATATTATTAAGTAGTTAAAAAACATTGTCATAAAGTCCGGTCCGTGACTAGAGACGTATTTAGATATATAGTTTGTGGCCCAGGTAAGAAAAAAAACGCCATCTTCCCCAACAACCCAAATTTCTTTAGTAATATATTTGCAAAATAGATCAGTTATTACTGTAAATATATTTTTCAAAACACAACTGGTGATACACTTTAATAGACGCTACACATAAATTAAATTGTAGCACCCCCTATAAGTCAATAGTCTATGCTGGAGAGCGGTTCAATCAATTGCAATTGTACCTACATACAATTTATATATATAAAAAAAAGTATACAATATTAAAACTAGAAAAAAGGTTAAAATAAAGAACGAAAACTATAGTACAAAGTAAATACGTAGTATGAAAAGTTACTCATGTAAACTATATACCAGATAAATCAAGATTCTTATCATGACTTTCGAAAGACTTTCAGATTACGCAAATGGTTTACATTAATATTTAATTTTTTGCATAGTTTTTAACCATTTTATAAAACACTCATTTGGCCAAAAACTGTATTATATACTTTATAAACATAAATCAATGCATTCTTCGTTATACTCGGAGTTTATAAAATTAATATTCGGTATATATATATAAAACAAATTCATTAATTTACACACAATATACATTAGACATAAGTGTAGTAGATGCATCTATTATAAATTATACAAAGTGTATAAAAAGTACAAAATAGTGTGTTAAGTTAGGAATTCCGAATTGTTGTTTTCTAAAAATTAAAGAACAGAAATGTAATAAACACAGTTTAAAACACTTTGAAAGTTTGAACGCGGTTTACTATCACAGTTCACAAATCAATTAAAAAATAAATAATATAAACACAAAACAATTCTATAGAATGTGATGAGAATAATATTTTTAAGCATTAGTTTTAAAATGATGTTTATTTTTTTAAATTTTATTTTTGTGTTAACATTTTTTCTACCAGGAAGCATAATCTGATTATCAAGTATAGCACCTTTTCTGAAAGAATATATTCTCTGGTTGATATTTTAGAGAGGTCTTTTTTTGAAATTCTGACTATTATTCGAGATAATGAGGAAAATCTCGGTCTTTAATTAAAAAACGATTGTAAGATTAAAAATAATGTTGTTATTGGCAACCGTTTTTGTTTATTTTTTGTTATTATTAAGTTTTTACGATTTTAATATTTGTTAAACAATCATTTTTGTCATGGAAACGCACATTGTTGTAATCATTTTACCATAATATGGCATGTACCATAAATGGTACTGTTGACAATGCAGCACTATCAATTAAACTCCGCTCGGAATCGTCTTTTCGTTAGCGATGGTTTATCGTTGCTCACATTCAATTCCCGTCTGTAACCTTCCTACCCACGTGCGATGGGTGCAGCCGTCCATTTTCTTTTATAATTATTTACTTAACAAATAACAATAACAAATAACAATTAAAAGTTCGTCTACCGTTGTTGGCGATCGAGGTGACGGTGGAGTACGGTAATTTCTATACCACACGAAATATTCAAAGTAACTCATTTAACGAACGTCCGAGATTTTAACATAATTATTGCCGAACGATGCTGAACGCCGACTATCAGCTGTATATAGTTTAATTCATTACCACGGGTTCCTACCGTTTTGATTGTGTTTTCAGCTCGTGAAATAACATGTACTTATGCACTCACTGCAGCGTTTAATTAATGAAAAATCCCGTCACCATTACACTGAATCAGTCCGTAAAATGTCTCGGCCGTATTAACCCGAGTATAGTCTGTTTATCAGCCATTTGGTGTGTTTCAAATTGGTTATGTAAGTTTTGACTCGAATAACTTTTTTCATTTAAGTCAACTCACTCGACGTTTAGACTTACAATATTTGATGTTTGGATGAGACGTTATACACACATATATGCTTAGGTTTTCCGAAGAATACACAAACTGCAGCATGCGGTTCCACTGACAGTTAAACCAAATAAAACGTTTACTCTAATACTCTAGCAGTTGTATTATCGTTCACCGCGTTTAATTTCTCCGTGCAGCCAATGTGATACGGTGAAATGTTAAAAATCGATTATTCGGTTGGCTCAAAAATAGAAATAAACTCCTTACACTTCAAACTGTGCACACGTCATATTTAGTATTACATTTGTTTAATGTTTATACAAATATTGTAATTACTAAATATTTAGTAGTCATTTTTTTCTTGGCGAATGTTTTCCTTACGTTGTTTGTTTTTACGCACTCTCTTTTGACATTTCGACGACATTCGACGTAAAACAACAAAAATCCCAAGTCCAATACTGGGTTTTCGCGAAAACAGTTCGTTTAAACTGTAGGTTTGATAATCTATTGGTTCCGTAAAATTACATTTACTGTACAGATTGTGTTTCGTGAATAGTGAATACGTAACAATTAATTAATAATTTAACCGTATAGAATATTTCAGTGTTATAATAATTTATACGTATTAACCAAAAATGAAAATGGAATTTGAAACTAAAAGTCATAAATTGTGTACTCGCTTGAAGTCTCTAAATCTCTAAATCGCCTTGGGCTTGGTGATCAATCAAAATTTGAAAAACCATCATAATAATACCTATTATTATTTTCATTTGGTGAAGACAAATGTGATGAGTGGATATCAACGCACAGTACAATGCCTCAGTAACAGGAAAACTAAACTGCATTTGTACAAACTGCGATAAGGACCGATAAGGCCGTAGGGTAAACGATAGAGGAATCTATCCTGTAGTCGTTCCAAATGAAAAAATAACACGCATATGTTGTTAGGAACACTTACGTAATACGTTTCGTTTTCACGCCAAACAGTCGTAGGTTTGGGCGCGACCTACACATTTTCGCGAAAATCTGAAAATGATGAAAGTTGGACATAATTTATAATTTCCGCATAAACCATTGAGTTAAATGCAATTAACCGATTGTCCATAGAGTATTTTGAGAAAAAACAGCGCTGCTGATTTTACAGAACAGAAATCAGTCCGACAAATTATCGATATTCGATAGCCGTGTTCGACTCCGGTGTTCGATAGCGTAATATTTTATTCATTTTTTCAGAACGGTTTTCAATTCTACAGGACATCGATAGCCAGTCGTTGTAGTCGGTTCTGGAAAGTTTCACGCGACCCGGCATAAATAAATTATATACACCGCCGCTGAACGGTTATTTTTTTTTTTAAACACACATTTTCGCAAATATTTCTCGTTCGCGGTGTCTCCGCGTTTACACGTATTATGTGTACTCGGCCTAACGCGTAACGTAATTCTCCGCAATCGTTTATAGTGTCGCGGCCTTGTACAGCATCGTTTTCTCGACGATGTACGCACAACGTACAACGTCGGCCGGATAAGGTCCGAAATAGTTTCTCGAGGTACGAGCGTTGCGACCCTTACGTCCCCATCCATAGCTGCCGCAGCCTTTACATACACGCATTAAAAACTGTGCCGTTCGCGCAATGGGCTAGCTATATATTATGAAGAATATGTGACTTGGAGACGCATTAAAAATGAATGGCGGACGACCGTTCGTTTAAATAGAAAAAAAAAAAGGGTGGAAATGTGTTCATGCACGTATCACCGCGCGGAGAACCACACCACTGAAATCGAGAGTAATCTAGGTCAGACAGTTTCGAGTTTGTTATGTTAATTACATTTTAAAAAACGGTACCCCATAACTTTATAATAGCGATAATAATATATTACGGAAACACGATATTCCGCAGGACGGAGTAAATATGCAGAGTACAACCGAGATGATTGTACTGGACATAAAAATTCAGTTAATGTGATTATAACGGCGTTTGTATTCGCGGCATAAGATAGTTTACTTTTTTTTTTCGCTTCAGCGTATTTCCATTATCTTACGCAGCCATTGTAATACACGTGGACCCGTAAAACGTGATAGAAAAATCGATCAAAACAATATCGACGCGTAGATATTGACTCAAACGTGTTCGAATTTATTTTGATATTATCTTTGAGAATTGTTCCTGTTTAATTTGCGAAAATTGGCCTTCGTGATATTTAACTCCCTCCCTCCCCATCACTCTTAGTCGTCTAACCCTACGGTCGAATTTCACTAGTGATTATTGACCCGCCCGCCCGTGCGATACTCGACCGAGGAACAGTGGGCGGCAGGAAGACATTTTTCAGGGGATTTTCAATTTTCGCGATTTCGCAACAAATATCTGAGTATTTATTGCGGTACCGTGAAAACGTTCCAAAAACACGTCATGTTCACGTAAAACAGAAAAATCTACCGTTTAAATAGTTGTTGGCGATTCTACTCACTATCGAGATCAAAGACAAAAAAACGTTATCTAGGAAACGTCGATTTTTGATTTGCCCGAACGGTAAACGCTGTGGACAATCGAGATTACCAAAAACAAAAAAAATAAAAAAATCGCCATTTGTTTAGAAAATAAACGTTATATGTTATTAAGTACGGTCAAAGTGAAAAATCCGTGGATTTTACAAAATAAATCACCTATTGTTCATTGTAATCTATTTTTTTTCCGCTTCTGGAAAACGTGCATACAGTAGTCGGCACGTCTCAAGACGGGGTAAAAATACGTACCGTATTGCCGATTGTTGTACAACACACCCGCTGCAATAGTAATAATTCATTATTTATAGACCGGACGGTCGTATACTATTATTGCAACGTGGATAATAATAACGTAATAAATTGTATTCCGTATTTTTCCGACGGCGGCAAAAGAATAAACATACAATGCATTATACAGGGCGATTCTTTTCACACGCGGACCCGGCGATTATCTGCGAAGATTGGTTCTTTTGTTTCGAGTAATAAATAAACGAAGAAAGAATATAAAATATGCGAACGAACGTAGGTATACGATTTAGGAATAAAAAAACTACAATTGCGTTAATAACCGTTTAGAAATAAATGTTAAATTTTAACGAAATATTCGAGTCGTGTTAAAATTACGTTTATAGAAATAAACTAAATTGTTGTTTTCTTAAGTTATATTTATTATTATTATTATTATTTTTTTTTTTTATCATTAAACTATAATCGTGTTAAAAATCATGAAAAATAGTAACTTGCATGTAATAATAACTTATCGTAACTTAGTTGCCTAATCCGGCTTTGGGGACAGTTCACAGAGAAAAATAATTGGGTGACAAACAGACCATCATCTGTACGCGATAAAATGATCACCCTGTAGACCACTAGTGTAAACACGATATAGGAGAGCGTAGTGCAGTTTAAGGGAACGGATAATAAATTATCACGCGAGCCGTAATAAAAGGTTCGGACGTTTTCCGATTGATGGTTTTTTTTTTTTTTTTTTTTCAACCCCCAGTGGAGGCGCAGAGAGATTTCCACATGGCCAAGATAAAATACTCGGTGAGAATGTCATCGCGACACTCGCACACTACTCCGCTGCCGCCGCCTTGGGAACGGAGGAGGACGACGGCCGTGGCCGTCAAACCGTCGACGGCGACGGTGCCGCCGACCACGCCAGCCGTTACCACGATCAGGGTTCTGGTGGCCGGCAAAAAGTCCCGCTCCGGAACGACTACCGCGATCACGACGCCGAGACCGGTGGCGACCGTCACCGCCACTTCGACAATCACGACCACGGTCGAAGAGTACTACGAGACCCAGGCGCCTATACGTGAGTTCGTCGACGACACCGTTTCCGTTGCATTGACAATAACTGGGGATGAAACGATGCCGTAAAAAAAAAACCCCCCGTTAATCGTGCGAGCAGATATGCACTGAAATTACAGAAATATTCTCTATAGAATAACATGCTAAAGATCGCGGTTTAAATGTTTACGAAATCACCTTAAAATATTTTCTACGAATTCCAAAATAGCCAAAATATGTAAAATACAATTTCCCGTAATTAACGATATAGTAAATGGGTAATGTTGGTAAATTAAGTTTATGTCAAGCCTTTTGGTAATTGCTTTGTTTATTCTTTAATGGTTTATGCATTTTATTAACTAATTATCTTCAATAATTCGATACAGTAACAGAGTTCAACGTTGAAGACTTACACACATTTGTAAGTCTAGTTTGAATTTAAGTTAATAAAATGTTAACTTTTAAAATTAAAAATTAACATTAAAAGTGAATTAAACTAACATTTTTTAACAATCAACTTTTCATTTAGACCTAATTTTGTTCAAAGAAAAAAAAAATCTTTCATCCTTTGTTTGCCATTTAATTTATTTCCACCGCAGAATTCTGAAAATCCAACATTTTTCTTTTATTTTTATTTAGATAATTTTCAACTATCAAATCCGATCATTGCCCATTATACTCGTAAAAAAATCTCGGTAAACCTCGACTCTCTATTTATAAAACACAGTAAATGTTACTTTATCAATTTACATATTTTTTTATTTATTTTTTTTTATTATTGTAACAAATGTATTTACAAATACAGATAAAAAAAAAATACAGTGTGTCGTAAATAAACAGTTGGCCTATCATAAACGCAGTGCTCAATATGGTAATATGCATACAACTTTTTTTCCGCTAAAGGTACAGATTTTCCGTCCAGTAGCGTTAGACTTCAGTATTTTAGATTCGAATAAAACCGACGATAAATATATTCATCAACCATTATAATGGATAGCGAAAAGTGCACTGACATTTTTAATGTATGGGATATACTGCTAAAAACAGCAGTTCTGGTTAAAGCTAACATGATCAACGCGACCTAATCGAATTATATTAATGGTATTTGTTTCGAGCTAATTGTGTTTTTTTTTTTTTTTATATTTTACTTGACCTATTAATAGGAGGATGCAGTTTGCAGAGATCACCACACTACAACAAACAGTTCATGTCCGAAGGCGACGTCGTCAGGGTAAGTTCGAATACCTACACAGTTACAAGAATGATATTTTTTGTTTGCATATTGACGAAATAATAAGCGTTAAATCGTGGTTTTTTAAATTTTTTCAAGATATTTCGTACAAACTCATAATATGTAAATACATCGACTTTTGATATGCGCGATAGTGTAATTATCAAGAATTCCATGACATTTTCATATGCGTACTAACCAAACGGATTTTGAATTTTTACTGTTTATAATTTGTAGTTAATTCGAACATACTTAAGGACACTTATGTTCTAATATCAATATTTAACATTCGTCTCATAAAAAAAAAAAAAAAAGCAAGCAGAACTCCGTCACTAGAATCGAATGTTTCTCCAAGCTAACTTATTATAATATTCTAAATTTTTTTTCTAATACCTAAAATTGAATTTTGAATTCATGTTGAATTCAATTTTGCATGTACAAAATGACATCACCTGGCTTCATTTCTGAGGGGGTCTGTAAGGCTGTAGAAAGCCCAAAAACACCATTCGTTCGCGTAATAATATTATTATTATTATAGTATTTGGAATGCGATTTTTCATTTCTCTTTTTTCGATTCCGTTCGTTTTAGCTTCACAGTCTGGAAGACAATTCGTGCTCCGAGGTATGTCACTGTAAGGCAGGCGAGAGTTTGACGTGTCAAACGATCTGCGTAGAAGTAGAAGCGTGTGAATCGGAAATCGCGTACTATCATCACGATTCGCCGGCTTACATCGCTTTCCGGGGCCGGTGCGTGTGCTACGCCGGCCGATTTATTTGCATGCGACCGAAAATGGGTAAGTATACATTATTTTATATTACATAGATCAGAAAAACTCCGTGGTTTCAAAAATATATTTTTTTAGTTTTCAAAAATTGAAAAAAAAAAAAACACAAAACATAATTTTTTTTTTTTTTATTTAACACTAACGTATTGGTTTTATTACAATACGTTGATTTTATAATTTATATTTTATAGGGAGTAATTAATACCGACGATTTAATATTCGTCGAATGACCTGGCCCGGACTAAGGGTTTTGGGGGCCCATACCAGTAAGGAGAACTATTCTATTAAAAAAGAACAAATAAGCAAAAATCAAATATTTGATTCAACCCATAATATGGATTTTTTGGGCCTCTGTTTCTCGTGGATGTTGCTTTTCTGGACCCTCTTAATGCGAGCCTGTAAATATCGACACGGAGTTATAAATATTTCACATATTTTTCATAATTTCAGATTTTGAGCGTAACGAAGAATGTGCATGTTGGTTCTACTGTATTCGGTTGTTATTTATTTTGAGATGAGCGAGGAATTCATTGGTTTTGGTATGGGCTTATTAATTATGCATTGTTTATTGTGCATGTGAGCAACTTTTCTACCAGAAATTTTGCTCTAATAAAAAAAAAATAAATTACAAGACACCGTTTCGAATCTAGATGGTGTATTGAAGATGCCATTTTTTGATTTTCCAAACAATTTTCTAATAATTTGAATACACTGAAAACAAACGAACAAGTTGACGGCGATTATGATTAAATTATTTGTTTTGCGAAAATTCGGCTAAAAATAATCCTAGATAACTGACATTTTTTACTTATATTAAATATAATATTTTATAAGTCTTATATTAGAATTTTCTACACGTGGTAAAATTTTAAACATTTGTCAATTATAAACTTTATTTGGTGCTGAAAAAAAAAAAAAAAATTGTGCGTAATAGTTTCATAATTTTATATTTTTCCATACGCGTTTGAAGTTTACGTTTTTTTTGAAAACCGTGTAAAATTAATTTCGGAGTGTATGTTAAACCGAATTACCGAACCTCTTTTAAAATCGTTTTTCATCAGCAATAATTTACGGTTAGGAGAAATTAAATCATCCTACGTATCCTACTTTACCAACTTTGACCTACATCAGTAATACACCAGCCAATATCAGCTTTTTTCATAAAATATTTTTTCTTTTTATATTTTTCTAAATCCTCCCGAAATAATAATATTTTTTAATTTTCCCTTGCATTAAACTTTGGTTTTTCCGAAATTTTAATCCTGAAAAAATATATCTATCTATATGAAAAAAAAGTAGTAGTAAAAACGTACGTGGGCGTTTAACTTCCGCTCTTTAAGAACATTCAAATAAGCATCGGCTTGTTCTTTGCCTGCGCCTTTATTAATCTTTGAAACTGCCAAAAGTTGTCATTTAGGTTAGGTTAAGTCCATCTCAGTTCAAAATAAGAGGTTGCTGGAAAGAGAATGTTGTTTCTTTTATTTTAAAAATCCTAGTGACCTCTAAATACGTTTAGAGTGAGCTAGTTTTCGGCATAAACATTTATTTTTGGTAAATGAACAAAAATATGGCTGTGGAGATAAGAAAAAAAAAAACCATATATTTTACCCCTAAGGATTGGACCACCCTAATATCCTATAACAATACGTTACGCAATGAACAATTTTGTCCTCATAAAATCAAATAAAAACTAAAATAACATCGAATAAAAAGCCTATGAACGGCTGAGAAATCTACAGAATGTTTTGAGATTTCACCATGACTAAAAGGGCTAATATAAGTATTCTGTGTAAATGTTAATAAATAAATAAATAGGTCTTTAAATGATATTTTTATTCGAATAACAAAAAAATAAAACAGATAAAAAAAAAAAGCATATATTACAGTAAAATCAATATATTCCTTGCTTCGATCAAAATCTAAAATGCTCTTTGATCCGTAGTCGTTAGTAATTCCTAATAATAATAATAATTTAATCACAAAATTGTGATTTATCGTAACAGGTACGTATACGCTTGTACCGGGCGTGTACCTGTTCGTGGGATACAGTGAAAAGGACGAAGCGTCGCTGAAAAGTTTGGACGTTATGAACTTTGAGATTAAAGATCTCGTCTATGTGATACAGAAGTTCATGCAAGAGCACATGATGTTTAACGTGAGTACACATCAATATATTATTATAAAATTAGATTGGAAGTTAGTTTTTAAATGTGTTCAGCGTTTCCAATTTAAAGTCGAGTAAGAATACAGTTTACCGGTGAAAATGATAACGTACGTTAGATAAAAGTCCGCTGTCAAGTTAGAATTAAATTATGAAAAACACAAATTAATGAAACTGATTCACGTGGCAATCATTCGCAACACTATAATACAATTTCTCAAACAAAAATCTCATTTTTTTTTTTTTTTGTTACCGCGTGTTTCATATAATACACACGTTACAATGGTAGCAAAATAGTCAATAATGGTGGTGGGGTGGAATGACGGGCAATGAGCCACGAGTCCGTGACATTTAGGTGCCCCAAATTAGGGCCAAAGGTATTATTTTTCAATGGACGGACAAACATTTTTTTTGGCTTATCGGCCTTCCTAATTTGATGTTTGTGCTACATTTTTTAAAATATTTTAGACCAAAATTCAGTAAAATATTTTTTTTTTTTTTAAGTGACGTAATTCTCTGTGCGATGTGAAATTTTATACAACGGGCATTACAAGTTCTAGTTGCGGCACTGTCAATAATTATTTATTACTGTTACGCTATAATTACTATTTGAGATTAAATGTTTTGAAAAAATACCAAATGCAAAATCGATAACCGAAATCAAGGAATTACTGTTTCTATTTAACGCAGTTTATATAAGAGAATGTTTTCAGGTTTTCAAAATGCGACTCGTTAAATCAGAAAGTATTATTCAAAATTAAAACCATACTACTAATTAGGTCAGTGAAGTTGGCCCTTCGACTTCGATCGATTGATAAGTTTATCAGTAGGATAAGGTTTAAAGTTATTAATAAAAGTGATTTTTCAACTTATTCTAACTTTTTAACTATAGTCATAGTGTTCATCAGCTTTGATTTTTATTTTCCGGCCGTTAAACCATTTTCACGTACAATAAATCCTCTTCCATTCTCTGCCACCTCCTTCCAATCCTTTATTTCATTGTTCCTCCATCACGGTAATGTTAAAAAGTCCTTTCTACTGCGACCTTCTCAACCTTTTATCCTCCGGGTTTTCTCGGAGTGCATTTTGCGTCACGGAGTTTTGTTTCCTCCACCCGTGACCCATCTGTTCCGTTTTACTTCTATTCTAACCTCCACCACAATACCTGGTCGCTTCGGCAAATATTCCAGCCACTGATTATGTCTTGCACTCCGTTCTCGAGTGTGTCGTTCGAAACGCGGTCCATATTATGTACCTACTACCTCTCAAACATACACGCAGTCTTCAAATTCAGCTTTGATTATATAGTATTATAATGACGTTACGTTGAATCAACAAATCCGGGAGACGTGTGCAGTACACCCAGTTGGCGCAGTTTTCAGTCTTGTGTCAATAAAACCAAGTCGTGCGAAAATCGATCGTGTACACGGACAAAGTCGCTGGAACAGAAATATTATTATTATACGATCGAATAACGTAAGAAAAAGGTAAAATTCGCACGGCGACGACGTCGACGCCCGAGTGATTTTTGGATTATTATTTGAATAGGTCTTTCTTCTTCTTATTATTATTATTATTACTTTTTTTTTTTTTCTGGAAACCATAGGTACGTTATTATCATAATATTATATCGCGTACCGTGTAGAGAGGTACTTCTGCGGTAGGTACCTGTCCGCGCGGCGATACGACGTTATTATATCGCGTTTGGCCGGGGGCGGAAATTCGAAGTTTATATTCGGACGGGCGAAAGAAAAGGGTCCGAGGCGATATGTTATTTCGCGTACACACCTGTATAATATTATATTATATTGCGTATCAATAAAAGGACGAGGCGGGGTGGGGTAGGTGAACGCCAGGGCGGAATATTATATCGTATAATAATAATAATAATAATAATAATGCATTGCGATCCGGAGCCGCCCGCGGGTCGCAGTGTGTTATTAATAACGATAAGTCCGATAGCCGAGCCGAAATTACGATATTATCAGGTTTACCGTACGTACCGTATTTTATGTACACAATATAATAATAATAATAATAATAATATACTTGACCGGGGCCGAGGTCGAGAAATTAAATTGAAATCCGCTCCCCGAGAGAGAGAGAGAGAGAGAGAGAGAGACAGAGAGACAGTGAGAAAATCAAATTACTCGATTTCTATTCGTAAATTATGTACCCGTTTCCTTATACATGGGCTATAAATATTAAAACGCCGGTACGCTCGCCGAGTGAAAATAAAACGTTTATGATATGTTATCGTCTACAATAATATTATCGCTACGCGGGCGCGCGCGCCTGTACGGCACGGTTAGCGCTGAAACCGGCTGTCGACGGTGGCCGCCCGTATTTTCGACGCGCGCGGGCGGCGGTGGATCCGCGACGGGCACCCGAACCGTATTTTTTCCTACCGAATCCGGTGCGTACGGATTGAAAAACCGTCGTACCGGCGTCTGTTGTGCAAACGAGAACGGCGGCGGCCTACGCGATTTATTTACCCATTTAATACATTACCTTCTTATAAAACACGATCCGGCGCCGTCAAAACAACCGCCGCGTACCGCCGCTATTGATTGTAAACACGACGGCGTTTTGTGACCCCGGTGTGATGGCGACACGCGCGGTTTGTTACGCTGCGCGGAATCGAACACCGGTACTCGGCGCCGTTTTGAACAATGCAATTTAACAGTTTTGCCGAATCGTAACGCGCGGGAGGAACGAACTCGTACACGCCGAACGTGTCAAAGTTGTCACGAGTTTCTCGCGCGCCTTTTTACCGCGCGCAGTTGCTCGGGGGTCGGCCGCTTTGTACTCGCGCACCGCGCGCCGACCATTTTATTACCGTGTCCCCGGTAGCGTGTAGCTGATTTTCGCGAGAAAATAAAAAATCGCCCCGAAAATACAAATAAAACTGTTATGTTTAATTCGGGCCTTGTTTATCGCCACTTTCATCGCGTCCATTCGCGTCCCCGTTCTAGACGCCGCTATCGATTTCTTATTTCCGAACCGTTCCGTTTTCATGCTCGAAGCCTTCCCAGACTCGGTCAATCCGCCGTGATATCGGTTTTTTCGTATCCGGTTTCTTAGTATAACATTGCGATCTCTCGCGAATTTTATACAAGACTCTTTTAAACTTATTGGCTTTTTTGAGAACTCCCGCGACTATATCTTGTTCAATAAATATCGCCGTCACCCGCTGCGTTTGCCCTTTGTCCATTCGATTTAATGAACCCCCTCATAATTTCTTTTGGTACTATTATTTTTCACATAAAATCTTTCTCTCGAATATTATTAATATTGTCAATTGAAACCTAACCAGTTTATACACTTAACTGTCTAAAAATGTTACCGCAATTACGTCCGTCAAAATTTCGTTGAAAGTATTTTTGTTACGCGCAAAAGTCCAATAATGTGAAATTATGTTTTTTTTTTTTAGAAAAATATCCTCCGTTAAGTGTTTTGTTCATCACGGGGACGTGTGAAATATTTTCTGGAATATAATTAAAAAATAAATTATTGCAATGTAATGTTATTTTACACGTGCAGGATGATAATAAATTAACAAAAATCGTATACCGTGAAAAAGTTTTCAAATAAACGTAACGTCTTTAATATGCATCGGGCTTAACGATTTAATATTTATTATCTATTTCCCTAAGAGGATAACAATATTGTTCTGCAAGTTATTGTGACCCAGTTTGAAAATTTTTTTATCGATAATAAACAGTAAAGATTTACCTTTGTACTGTATTGCACTATATTTACGTTTCATATTTTATTCAAACCGTTTTCTACGGATCTGCAGAAAGAAAAAAATAATAACGATGACGTAAATTCACCATGCGAAACAATGCTTTAGCATTTTTTAAATGTGTTTGTACATTACCGTTTTTCCGCGTGTCTAATAAAAATGATAAGTTTAAATGTTTGAACTCTCGCGTCTGGAGCGTCGACGTTTCACCAGCAGCCGCGTCTGGTTTCCGTGAACGCCGTTGCACAAACGTCATTAGTTTTCGCGATTCACCTAGCGTCGAGTAGACGGATAAATAATTTACATTAGGACTCGAAATAGTTTTGTCGCGGCGACCAGTCGCCGGTGTTCTCGAGGATTCCCTTTGATTAACAGTTTCGCAAATATTTCCCCGCGCTCTCCCGTGGGCTTAGAGCCTACGTCGGCAGATGTGTATTAAGCGTTACAAATTACGGAAATTATACAGTTCCTGACGGACAATATCAAGTCATTAATGTTGTCATAAATGCAGTGGTTTAGTGCAATGTACTCATATTTGTTTAGTAGACCGAACACACAATATCGACACATCGTCGTTACAGTTAGACGTCACCATCGTAACACGCATACAGATATGCAGGGGTATCCGGTCATTTTGGCGAACCGGTATTTCGTTAAATGGATATTTCGGCGAAACAATTTATTTATTTAGAACAAAAACGACGCGAAAATAAAAAATAATACGGACACATACAACGCACGTGGGTGCAGCCACAGTTGTAGGTGGGAAGGTAGAATACAGACGGGAATTTAATGCATGTCTATAAGCAACGACAGACCGTTGCTAACGAAAAATACGATTCTGAGCGGAGTTCGGTTGATACAGTGTTGCTTTGTTGACAATATATTATTATGTGTCGTATTATGGTAAAATCGCATACACGTTAAACGTTTTCTAAAATAATATCTGTTTAAGAAAATTGCGCCTATTTTCCCATTTTTCTAATATATTGAGAAAATAAAAAAAAAAATGATCTCACTAATAAAGTACATCCCCAATTAAATTTCTTTTCAGAAAAAGTGCTACACTCGTGAATCAGAGCAATATTTCTGGTAGAAAAGTTGTTCACAGATAAAAAAAAAAAAAAAAAAAAACAAACATCATTGTAAAAAAAAAACAAACATCATTGTAAAACCATAAGCTTCTTCCCTCCACTGAGAATCTAAAAGAGCTTACACCGGGAACAGGCATGCCATTTTTTTAAGTGGACAGCTGTGATTGTAGGATCATAATGTTCTTCCCTCCACTGAGAATCTAAAAGAGCTTACACCGGGAACAGGCATGCCATNAAAAAAAAAAAAAAAAAAAAAAAACAAACATCATTGTAAAACCATAAGCTTCTTCCCTCCACTGAGAATCTAAAAGAGCTTACACTGGGAACAGGCATGCCATTTTTTTAAGTGGAAAGCTGGGAAGATAGGATCATAATGTTATTTCATTTTTTGTTTGCACGCGTCGATAAACTATTGTTAACGAAATACGATTCGGAACGATGTTCGGTAAGACGTATTTTGAAATGGGTTTTCTTGATAGAAAGCGGACAAAATGACAAATAAGCTAAGATAACATTGTCTGATTCTCGCTTAATAAATCGTTCCGTCGGAATGTCCTCTCGCCGAATTGTCTTTGGTCGAGATGTCTCCTAGATCCGAGGTACGGATAGAGTACTCTTGGCGATTTAAAAACGAGATAGTAGCTATAAAAATGCCGCGATAACAGTCGGACTTGGAAACATCGTCGACAATTGTTGTAATACCGTTGAAATATTATAAACACCGTCGAAATATTATTACGTTGTCGTTGTTTCTGGACGCGCTAAAATGTTAACGGATAAAACCGACACTAGTTTTGTACACTGCAATAATTGCATTTGTTACGTTCTTCGCTCTGACGTCCGCACGTTATCCCATTTGAAACGCGCGTTCGGTTTTACAAAATATCGCGACGCATGTTATGAACACTGCCATTTCACGAATTTAAAATTAAAATCGCGTACGCCAATTAACGGGTAATTGGCCGATCCGCGTTTTGTCCAGTGGACCCAATGAACCGTATACCTGCTCAAAACAAAACCGAGCTGGCTAATTGTACGTAATTATAAACAGAAATCGTCCATTAAGTTCCGCGTCATTAGTTCACAGAGTCTCGATAGAAAACCGTATTATTTTTGAAATTGTTGAATTTCCGTTGTTCGGACAATATTCTCCTCTCAGTGACGTTTTAAAAAATATCACTATGAACACCTATTTTTAAATTCAAATTCGTTTACTTCCTACGGTCGGGAAAATCGACAATTTAACGTGACGGAACTCATAGTTAATAATTTATTAAAACAAAAAAAAAAAAATTAATAGTCATAATAAAAAAAAAAATTAAAAAACATAGATACATTAATTTTATTATTTAAAACAGAAGTTATTCATCCGCATACCCGGACTAAGACAGAGGCTCCAGAACCAAACTTTTCAACGAGGCTCTTGTTGAAAGACTAATAACGCACAATTTTTAAAAATGTTTACGAATCAATATGTTTTAACAATATAAAGACACCATAAGGATCTCAATTCAAAAGCCACAAGTATTATTTAAATAAATATGTTATTTTTTAACAAAGATCTAGTACACTGTCTACAACGTAAGTCGTTCAGGCAACGAAAAAATATTAAAATATCTAAGTGCAAAGTTAATGGTTAAATGCATGTATAAAGGACAAACTGAAGCAAAAACTGAGGCCCTGGAATTCTCGTGACCCGGCGGTCTTGGCCCTGACTGGACCCCTTCTTGATCCGGACTTGTATATCCGAACCACTTGATAATATTCTAGACGTCGGATTAGCACCGAAATAGTTTATAAATTAAGACAAATCACTTACCTAGGTAGAACTTGTTGTTCGATTTCAACGATAATTTCAAAGGCTGATCGAACTTAGAGACTTAGGAAAATAAACAAATTGTAAAAAATCGATATTTGTTTGTTTAGTCAATGTACGCAAAATACAATTTCCAAGTTCAAGGTGAAATCCTGAAATCACGAGGACAAGAATAATATTATTTACAACGCGATATCGATGGTTATTAATATATTTTGAGAAAATTCGGGTCAGTGCGATTCGTTCAAACGCGGAAAGGCCCGGAATGAAACACTAAAGTTATTTACTCTTCTAAAGTTCCGTTTGTAATTGTTTTATTTGTTTTTTTTTTTTTTTTTTACGAGCCGCACTACCTAGTCGATAATATAAATCGCGCGAATGGACTTGTAACGATGGGCGAGGATAGTTTTATTGTTGTATAATCGTTAGACGACTTCGGTACGTGCAAACACAAGAACGGCCGGGTAAAATGATCGAGTGTACCTAACTGCTGTGCAGACACGTACGCGGGATAACAAAACGGCAACTGCAGTGCGCGTATAAATATCCAATTCGAATCCAAACATTGACGCAGTTTTGAGCTGACGAAAACGTTAAAATATTCATGCGGCTCACTAGAATTATTAACGACATTACACTGTCGTGTCGAGGCGAAACGGAAGAAAGTTTAACGCGGTGCAGCGAAGTCGCCCCCGAAATGATGCATTCGCAATGAGGAGAGCACGATGTACATTACAGTTCGTCCGGGAAAACTCGGCTGGACGTTTACGACTGTCGCGACAACCGTCGGAAATACAAAAAATATGCCGGGAACGCCGTCCGAGGACGCCCGTCCGGTAAAATAATTGTTAACCGCGCAGGTGTGTTTATTATAATCTTGTCAGCGACCGCCGGACAATGTACGCGCGATTAGTGTGACGTCGTGTTTTGTGATGAACAACGACCGTTGTCGAGTTACGATCGGATCCGAACGAACACGAAAAGTGGACGTGTATTATATTTTACAGGGTGTCCAATGGAGGTCGGGCTGTACCCGTTGTTATACATCTGGAGTGATAATAAAAATAATAAAATTCCGGTTTTTTTTTTTTTTTTTTTTTTATATATATATCGTATGTTACTCACCGGGAAAAGGATCACAAATATTTATTTTGCAATTAACTTTTTGTGTGTGNGTATTATATTTTACAGGGTGTCCAATGGAGGTCGGGCTGTACCCGTTGTTATATATCTGGAGTGATAATAAAAATAATGAAATTCCGGTTTTTTTTTTTTTTATATATATATCGTATGTTACTCACCGGGAAAAGGATCACAAATATTTATTTTGCAATTAACTTTTTGTGTGTGGGTAAATTATCGTGAAAAAAAAAAAAAACTTTATAATTTATTATTTTTGAAACCTAACCCAATCTCTAGAGAAAAAAGATGCGCAGTCAATTAATCGTAATAAAAATAATCAATCAGAGAATACGATTGCAGCCTGCTGCGTAATTATTGTACAAAGGTACTTTTCTCTGAAACTCCGAAAAATCACGAATTCGATGAAAATTAAAAGTCGATACATCAAAATTTTCATAAAAATAAACTCTATAAAATGGTTATTTTCAAATTTTTCAAAAATAACAATATAAAAAGTTATTTTTTTTAAGTTTTTCCATCAAAGCATAAACATATAATTCAAATATAAATATTTGTAGTCCTTATCCCTGTGAGTAACATATAAAAAAAACTGAATTTATTGTCTCCGGAGACACCACAATGGTTATATATTTGTGGGCCGCTCTTTATATATACGAAATAACCGCCAAAAGTGTAAAAATAATGTCGTAACGATTGAAAATTCAACGTCAGGTTGAAAAAAAGTCGCGCTTAATGATCGAACGACGTACGGTATAAATCGAGAAGAGCACACAATTTTAAAACGTCATGTTCAATACCGAACTCCGCTCAGAATCGATTTTCGTTATCGGTGATTTATCTTTGGATTTAGATATAATTTAAATCACACCGCGTGACCTTGACGACTTTTCACCTACAACACAGCATAGCGGCACACGACCCGACAACTCTTCCTTCTCAGTTGTCTTCGATATTTTCGCAATATAACAGACAATCGAGAATGTGGAATCACCTCTTTTTTCATCTCGTTTAGTACTGAATATTATTATTGTACGCGTGTTGCGTGCGAATTCGAGGTGACGCGAATCGACAGTATATTGCGGATAGGTTACAGTCGCGGCGAGTCTGATTACACAATAAGGTACCCGCATGTTTTTTTTTTTGACTATCACGTAAGAACGCACCCTCAATACTTTCACGGCCCAACTGCTGTGCTGAAACAAAGTTGTCGAGACTTTCAACGTAGAAACGGCCGCGGTACGGAGAGAACGTTGTACTAAATACGCGTGCAGCGCACAACACAGTTTCGTAAACAGTTTCCGTTCAATAACAAACCCTTGTCTATCAAAACGCGTAATCGCGACGGCCGCCGGACGAACAAAACAATATTGCGGGCCGACAAAAGCGCAATAGCGAGGCCGCAACGAATTCGCGCACATTTTTCAGCGTTTGTCAGTTAAAACTCGGAGCTCGTTTGTGCACAAATCGTTGTAGAAGGGGGCCACTCGATTACGCACCGCAGCACAACACAAAATTAACAACTCCCCAACACAATAATATGCTGTTAAAAATAACATGTTGTCGATAATAACATGTTTGTACGCGTGCATATTATTATTAAGTCATCACTCCGGCACATCGAAGTTAAACATTTTAAAAAGTCGGTCACAATTGGTTACAAATCGAGCTTTATGAGTTGCAAACGTTTTCAGATAAATTTAGTCGGTTTGAAATACGTGGTTAACTGCTCTTCGAGACACTAGCTGTAACGCTGGTAAAGCGAGGTTACAAATTTGAAAAAGGTCGGTTACAAATTAAAAGGAAAATAGTAAATTGAATTTCTAACGATTTGGTTTATGTGGGAGGATTCACGTGAAGTTGGCCCTTCATTGAGAAACCAATTTCAACTCGTGTACGACAAAGTTGCGAAGTCTAGAAAGTTGGTCACAATCAGTACAAATTAAAAAAAATCAGGTTACAAATATTTCGGATATTTTGTTGTGAATTATTCCTCCATTTTTACACTTGTCGATAATGGAATTGCCGATAGTAAAAGATTTAAACCAAACTTGAATCGAGGACAACAACAAATAACGTTATAGTTATTGCAGTCGTCGAAAAGAAATAATACAAATTATACAATATTCGTGAACCACTTCCGAGGTAAATTTTGGAAGCGGTTAAAATAAATTACAAATTCAAATAACTGTTTCCCCCCCCCCCGTTTTCTGTCGGTTATACACGGCTATGCATATCGTACTAGAGACGAGACGGTCGAGATTTTAATATCTCAAAAGAAAAATAATATAATATATCGCGAAAATCTCTCTCTATACAAACAAATTTTAAAAATGTAATTTTTACTGCTTAACTAGTAAACAAATAATATTTTCTAATTAACGTCCGGCACTCTTCTCACTGATGCGACGACAAAATTATGGTAAACTTATTTGATTAATTCCGGTCTCGGTTTAATCACCGAGAAAATATATTGACCTATACAAAATAATGACCTGATAGCCGTTAAAAAGATTCGGGAACCGAAATTGTAAGTGAAACCCGGTGATGTACCCGGAAACTTCCATTAGCAGTGGATGTGTAGCGAATATTCATCGTAAATCGTACTCTGATTTAAATGCCCTATAAAATAGCAACCCCATCCCCATTTCAAAACGGAGTCAAATGGAGGACATTTTTTTTTAAAAATTTCGATAGACACGCTCAAATATCGAATTTGTTGTTTATGATTTATAACAGTCTAAAGTCTAGACCGGAGGAGCGCGAAGGGTTATCGTCTAAGAATGAATACGAAATTGATTACCCTTCCCATATTACGAGTACCTAAGTATTAACTATAATTGACTATAACTAAATTGAATTTAAAAATATGTAGTCGTATATTATAATAGTAGAAATTGAAAAAAAAAAAAGTTCAAGCCAGATATTATTTCTAATTTCCCCCGATGAATACGACACACCCGATATCCGTGTTCGATTTCTTTGTCGGAGAACGTCTCCGAACAATTTCACTATATCCCTTCATCAATTATAAAAATTATATTTATTTTTACCACAAACATAAATAATAATATTGCCGACGGTAGACGTTAACCAGTTTAAAAGTTAAAAATTAGCTAAAATGTTAGGCTTTTTTCGTTTTGTGTTTTATAATTTATACCTACATATAAATTCACGAGTAAAATGTACTTTTCGTAAAGTTTTTGGCTGCAAAAGGCATTTTTGTTTACCGATTATACTTAACATAATCAAGTTTGGTAATTTTATTTCCGTGAACTTTGGCTCGTCTACGCACATTATTTTATAAATGCGTTGTTCACGGAAAAATACAAATAATTGTTGGATGTTCTAAACTTCGTCGTCGGTTTTATTATTGTTGCATTCAATTAGGTTAGAACTTTTTAATTTTTGTTTCCGACTTATTTCAGCTCGTCCGTTCTTGTTGTTAATTGTAGTAATAATTGCCTTATTGTTAAACAATGTCCGTTACAAATGCAATAAAAACATAGGTAGTGCGGGATGTAAAATAAAAGTCAACGGTCTCGGGCCTGTACATAATTCAAATAAAAACCAAATTGATTATTTTTTTACCTTCGGAATAAAAATGTTCCGCCGCGGTTTTATTTTCAAAACGTAATAATTATGTTTCCGTTCGTTTTCAACGATAAATTCTATTTAGATTTTATCACTGCAGAACGATAAAGATTTGATGTATACTGGACTATGTACATTTTCAACAACATGATGATGATGTTGTTTTGCGGAGATTCGTAATATTGGCAACGTACGTGACGTTTAAAAATGCCACTATTGGAATTTCGTGAATAAATAAAAAATCATTTTTCGGGAAAATAAAATACCCGAGAAATAAACAAGCAGTTTTGTTAAATATTCGAATAGTTGAATAAAATGTATTTTATTGTTTTAAATACTTTTTGACAGACGTATGTTGAATACTTTAATAATACTTTTTTGTTTATCGCCTTTTTATTCCAAAATATCAAATACGTTTACCGTTATGTTACAATATTTATACTTTTGTATTATTTATTACATAAACGTATATTTTTAAAATAAAATTTAATAAAATTTACGCGAATATTCTGAATAAAATTGAAAAGTATTTTTAGCAAGATTAAAACAAATTATTACATTTATAAGCTCCGACGCGTAGCATAATTCGTTATATTTGTCGTTTCTATTAATATTAATAACTAACAAAAAAAAAAAAAAAAAAAAAAAGACTGACATTCTTCCCCAGTCAGAACCCATGAGAACCTTCCGAAGAAAAATTACGTAAAAAAACCCCGTAAAATTAAAATGTCTATAATTGGCTTGATAATGGCTAACATATTTTGAAAATGTTGTGAAATCTGGAAAAAGCAAATATAAGTTTTCCGTTAAAATTTCAATACTACGAATGTTTTAATCTGAATTACAACCAAAACCAAAATTATAAATAATAAAAATATTATTTTCATACATTTTCCCGTTTTTCTTAAGTTTTTTGGGGGGGTTTTCGCAGTAGCGACTTAAAAAAAAAAAAAAAAAAAATGATTTTATCGTTTCGCCTGTATACCGTCGTATCGTATTATATTATACAGAGTCGGATTCGCTGTTGATCCATTACGACGCGCACTCGAACGGCCTTAATAATTGATAAACTCGAATGTCCTTCACGTCCATCATAATTACTTGATGACGGGATCAATATTATTATGCCCCGTATAAAACGTTACGGAAAATTCAAATAGGTTTGTGTCGGACGTTTCTCTCCGTAGACCAGACGAGATTTTTTTTTTTTTTTTCGTTAAAAAAGATTTACCATTAGATTAACACA
Organism: Cinara cedri; assembly: GCA_902439185.1. Classification (NCBI taxonomy): domain Eukaryota; kingdom Metazoa; phylum Arthropoda; class Insecta; order Hemiptera; family Aphididae; genus Cinara; species Cinara cedri. The sequence goes on along the minus strand of CABPRJ010000964.1, from coordinate 891,750 downwards.
GTATAATACGCACGGTACAAAGTATTAATAGAAATAATATGAATTACCTGCACCTTTAAGCTAAGCCTGTGTTGGTGTAGGGAGCCATAATGTTGTTTTAAAATAATAAAGATTATTTTTTTTTTTGTTTTTTTTTTTATTTTATGGAATGATTTAGATTTTTTCCGTAAATAAATAATATTATTTAAATGCAGTTTCGCATACATTCGTTTTTCTTGTACCTTTCGAGGGTTAGGAAAACCGAAAAACAGGTGATTGGGCGCGGGTTGAGAATGATGCGAGAACAACCGGCGTATTCGAGATATGAGATCGGGTCAAGTGGAGATCTTAGAACGAGGGTGGCCGACCTCCAACAGTTGTGACGGAGGCCGGAGAAGGTGAAAAAGCAACGTACAATTTATACGTATTTTCGCGTACCGGAGCCTATTTGAAAAGTTTTATGGTGTTTTGTAAGTTTTATTGAGACCCGATTTGTGCATTTTTTTTTTTTTTTTGTTTACATTTATCGCGCACGCGACAAGACGGTCGTTCTCAAATTAAAATTACAAGGCCACTATGGTGTTTTGTAAGTTTTATTGAGACCCGATTTGTGCATTTTTTTTTTTTTTTTTTTTTTAATAACCATATTTTGTTATAGAAATATTATACGTGAACACTGAAGCTATAGGATATTATAGTCTTCTGGCATACAGAATTCGACTCGACGATGCATAACGTTTTGAACGTCGAAACAAAATTGTTCACGTGACGCACATAACTTGTATAGAATATAATTACGCGGGTCGCTTCAATAAATTATTTCGGAACGTCGGGTGGTAAGAGACTCGGTAGGGGGGAGGGGAATCGCGTTCTTCAAAGTCGCTATACGCTACTTCATAATATTTTGCCAAACTCCGCGGGTCCTTACGATTACCGATAACTGTTTACATAGCTCACGTGTATAAGAAAAAAACTTTTGTAAAAACCAAATGATGATCTGCAGTACATGGGGGTGTAACATCTCCTTAGATAATAAATAGATAATCAAATTCTGGTTTTTTTTTTTTATTATTAATAACTCGCAAATATAAGGACTATAAATATTTTTATTTGAAATACATACATTCTTATGTTTTGGTAAAAAACTAAAATAAACTTTATTTTATTATTTTTGAAAAATTCGAATGAATCCATTTTATAGCGTTAATTCTATTAAACATATAACGTTTTAAATTTTTTTTTCATTAAATCGGTGAGTTTTTTATAAATTTTTAAAATTTAGAGAAAAAAAGTGTTCAGTCAATATTAGCCATAATAATAATAATTGTGTTATATTAATTATTGTTACGATTACCTATAACTATTGCAACAGGTTGCAATCGCATTTTTTAATGACTATAAACTCTCTGAATTTTAAACAAATATTAAAAATATTAAAAATCATAAATTAAATGAAAATAAAAAGTTGTAACGTCAACCTTTTCGGAAGTATAAACTCTATAAAATTGCTATCTTCATATTTTTAATATATAATATGTAAGTAAAGAAACAAAAAAAAAAAAAAAAAAAAAAACAATCGGATTTTCTTCATTATCTCAGGAGATATTGTAATGAGTCTATCTTCTGTATACAAATATGATACTTTTATCATGAATTGGCAATTTTCTCGGAAGATTTTAAGTGAATTTGGTTTTTTTTTTTCAATCATTGTAGAATCGATTAGACTTTATTTCAAACCTTTTTTTTTTTTTTTTTTCAATTTTTCACTCCTAATTTATGTAACTTTAATAAGTTTATAATTTTGATTTTCAAATAGAAACTGGTCCCCTATTTTGAACTCAAATTCCAATCTAATTTCTAGTCTAATCTAGATTTGATTCTAACATCGGATTTAGCCTTTATGAGTTGTGTACGTACGTTTAACATTTTAAAATTTAAACCGGTTCATAGTTCACATGGTGAATTAACCATTTTCGGCAAAACAAATGAGTTAATTTTGGGAAAAAGTATTTTCGATGTTCGTAAAAATCTCTTCCTTCAAATCCCGAATCGGCGTCTGGTGTTCCTTAAATATCAAACGTTATAGTTTCGACTACTACTTAAGATAGTTTTTTTTTTTTTTTTTTCTTTTATCGATTAAATGACCAACTATCGATAATATTACAATTATATTTACTTGATCCGTGAAATGAACGCGTTATGAATACAGAAATTATCACTGTTATTATTATTGTTATTATATTGCGTTTAATTATAATAAAGATAACGTTGTTTATTTGTTAAAATGAAAAAAAAAAAAAAGACAACAACGCGACAGACTAAATTGTTCGGGGAAATTTGCACTTTATAATCGACAATATTAAAAATAAAAAGCGATTAACATTTTCGCGCAGGAAAAATTCGGCTAAAACGGGCTGCAACCGAAATGGATCGCATGTTTTTTTGGCGTGGACGGGTAATGTCCGAATTCATCGCCGAATAATGTATCACGGAGTAAGTATAGACAGTTTTTAAAGACAGAGCGTAAACGGTTCCATATTGAAACAAATAAAAAAAAGGATATCGAATAAAACTGCCGGTTCGCGATAAACCGATCGCCACGTATTAATTTTCGTCTTATGCGACCAGGTGATCCACTTGAGTGGGTACACTCGTTATTTCGGAAAGTATATACTTTTTTTCGGAAGGTTTTTTTCTAGAAAATTCAAAAAACAAGCAGCTCTACGGTTTTATATTTACGTTATTTTTTGTCGCCCTCATTTTAAAACTACTACCTACTTTTGATTTTCAAACGGCAACCTATGTTTAAAATTGTCGATAAATATATTGAGTATAAGTTAAAATACATTTTAGTGTTTACATTTTTGATTTCTGTCAAGCTGTCGACGAGATATTCCGCTTTTAAATTTTTGGGTTGGAGGATTTCAACATGGAGGTTGCCGTTTAAAAATCAAAAGCATACAGCGGTTTTACCCTCAAAAATAAAGGTGACATAAAACGACATAAAATTGTGGAGCTGCTTGTCTCTTAGACTTTCCAGAAAACCAATTCCAGATTTCCAGAAACAATTAATACCTTCCGAGATAATGAGTGTACCCACTTAAACGGATCGCCTGGTATAGGTATAAAATTATCGCGTTCGACTTTAAAACCGTTTAGTTATTCTATTCGCGGCGCCGAAAGGCTTACGATTTTTCGCGCACGTAAACCGTATACCCGCACGCTGCAGACGCTACCGCGGCCAAGTTCAAAAACTTATCTTGTTGTTATAACGATAATAATATTTACGTTTGCCACGTGTTTGATAACGATCGATCACCCGATACGAACGTAGGCCCGGTTGGTCCGGCGGTGCGTTTCCGTCGTATACCAGCGGTTCTTAAACTTGTGAACTCCCACACAAGTCCTGCGGACCTCAGTTTAAGAACCGCCGATATAACGTCGGTGATGTGTGTGCATGTGTGTATAGAAAATTCTGAGATTTAATTTCCCGTCCGTTTTCACTTTTTTTTCTATCGCCATTTTTATTGCGTGTACTGTGTCGGGGAAAAAAAATAACCATTTGTTTTTTTAATATACGTAAATGTACAATTTTTTATTATATACAGAATGATTCAAAATTATCATTTATCGTGAAATTATTCACGTTTTATCGTGAATGTTCGAAATAATTGAAATGATTATAACACACAAGTTTTTCGATTTTTAAACATCTAAAATAATACTTTTTTTTTTTACCGTATTTTTTTCTGTAGGGGTTTCGGCGGTCGACTTTTCGAAAATTCCAACGCCAAACTGTATTCGGTGTGTCCGTCAATAGACGGAGTGTTAAAAAAAATGTTTTAAAATTCTGGTTCAAGCAGGGGAAAATAGTGGAACACTATGCGCTCGCGTGATGACACGGCCCGACGCGTGGCATTGAACAGTGTTCCACTATTATCCCCTTACCGAAATTAAAAATTAAATAATCTCGTCAGCGGGTTCGCGGAAATCAAAAATTCCAACAAAAATTGGTTTAAACTAATATCCATCCGTTTGTTTGCGGAATTTCGAATATAGATTCTCATTTGAATTTCAAAAGTTGACGCCCTCCCAAAAAAGACAATAAAAAAAAAAAATATAATAATAATAAACGTACGAATTGTTTTAAATGTTTATAAAAACGAAAAAATTTCGTACTACACATTTTTCTCTGTTTGCAATATTCACACAATAAAATGGCCGTAACATAAATTTCGAATCGATCTGTGTGTCGAAAACTTACGTTGTACGTATAAAGTCGCTGCGGGCTGAAACTTCTCGCGGCAATTCCGACCGTACGCGGCGAAAACGGCGAACAGAGAGAACGCATTATCGGGGGAAAAAAATAAAAATAAAAAAACGATTTTCTCGACTTTGAATCGTATAAAATATCGAAATCTCGTTTTTTTTTTATATACACATTATACTGTATATATCGTATGTGTCGCGCGGCACGTGCAGTATTATTATGACGTGTAATTTTTTTGTATTTTTTTTTTTTTCATATACACTTTTATTGTCAATATTTCATTGATATGGCGCCTGAGGGATGAAACGGAGTAACGGCGGTGGCGATCAGATTTTCGGTTTTTTTTTTTTTTTTTTTTTTTTTTTTTGTTTTAACTGCAAAATATTAGATATTTCAGTCCCCGGACACGAGACTGCGGTTTCCCGCAGGACATAAATATATACGTATATATACCGTCACCACTGACTGTAGCGCGAGTGAGTCTAGGGGGGGGGGAAAGGTTAAAAGTTTGGCGCGAAAAACACGTACATATATAGGTATATTATTTTACGGCTATACGACGTGATATCGTGTGTGTTTTTATATTTTATAGGTGGTATGAGTATTTCTCACTCACTATCTTTACCTTTCTGTGTCTGTCTCTCTCTCTCTCTCTCTGTCTGTCTCGTTTTGCCGCCGCGAAACGAACCGAAAACCGATTTTGATATATCGCCAAAACTCCTCGGTCGGCGCGGGGAAAACGATACGACCTCTGCTGAGCAGCGGCGCCGCCCGAAAGTAATCGGGCGAAACGAAATAATAATACTGTTCGGTCGGCAATCAATCGAATTTTCCCAGCCGTAACCACCTAACCGTATCTATACAATATATCAGAAGCGCGTACGACGGGAGGGGTGGAGGGGGGGGAGGTAGAAGTTCAACTCCTCCCCCGATCCCCCGAAATTTCATGAAAACTATGATGAAAGTAGATTTTTAACAGAGTCTCGAAAGTGGTCCCTGCAGGCGCGTAACTAGGAATTTCAAAAAGGGTGTGTTATTCAAAATAAATTTACTAAATTATACACATCAAATTAAAACGTTATGCATAATTTATTGTACAATTATGCAAACGCGTTATAAGTAAGTAGATAACGATAATAGATAAACGAATAATTTATGAGAATATGTCTAGATATTTTATTAAAATTTAAAATGTACATTTTGTCTCTTATATGTAACTATTAATAAAAAACAAAAATTGTATTTTTAAATTGACTTAACGCGACAAGTTTTTAAAGTTAGTTTATCTATTATTTCGTCAGTGTTTACAACTACATCGCGATGAATATTCATAACCGCTAATCCATTCAAGCAATTTTCACCAGTTGTGTTTCTTAAATAGGTTTTCAAGCGTCGTAAGGAGGAAAAGGACCTTTCACGACTTGCTGTCGTCACTAGTAAAGTAATCAATATTTCGGAAAGCTGACGAACAGTCGAGAGCATTTCTTCATTACAGCTAATGAAAGCATCAATAGCATTTTTAGGAGTTTGGTTTTTTTTATTTTTTGATGCCATATCCCAAATTTACCTATTGCAGATACTTCATCTGCCTCAATATATGAAGAATACGTCTCTAGTAGTTCTTTAATTTCGGTTTCATTTTTCTTATGTGCATTTAATAAACAAGTAAAATTTTTTAATAATGCCTTATGATTTGAAAATCTGTCATTAAGTTGTTCACAAAAAATATCTAAAAAAAGTATAAAAATCGAAATACCAAAATAAATCTCAGGTGATTCTGTTAAAATACTAAAACGATTTGTTCGGTTTATAGCTAGCCGAGATATTGAAATTGTAATCCCCAATGACTCGCATGTTTTTCAATGTCAGTATATATTGTTTTCAATTCTTCTGCAGCGTTTGTACGCAGCGAACCTACTGCACTCATAACATTATCTGCAAGCTCCATTAATATAGACAAATCCGTATCTTCTTGTTGAAGTTGACGGCTTATTTGCATACTTAATGAAAACAATTTTGCAAGAATGTGTATGGAAAATAGAGTGTTTCCTTGTTTCAAAGAGTAAAGTATACTGCTTGCTTTTGAATATATTTCTCTATTAAACCACGATGAAATAGTTTCTAAAAAGTCAATTAATCAATCGAAAATACTAATATCGCTTCATGCCGTTCGACCCACCTAATCGGGCAGAAAGTTTTCAATTTTGTTTTTTTTTTTTTTTTGAACTTGGAGAAATGTGTTCAAATTTTGCAAAACCGCTTGTCTTTTAGCCGTATAAAATGAAATACGTTATCGTTTAGGCTGTATTAACTAAAAAAAAATGAATGTACATTTTATTAATGCGGTGTACACTAAAAGGCTAAACACGAATGCAATTTTAAATGAAAAATGAATAATCCTATAATATTAAAAGCACATGTAAATGTCTTTGTTATAAGAGAATGAAAGTGTACAACCTTAAACACCCTCCCGAAATATTGGTTTGTAAACGCACCTGTAATATGTTAAATCATATATACACGGCGATTTTTTTTTTTTTACCGGGCTCGCCCCGTGTTTACGATTGTACATCGCTCGGATTTCCAATGTTTAAATCGTTTTAAGCGCCAGTGAATGACGATATTTTCGCGTAATTTCGCGACGTTTAAGCGGCGTCCTGCGGCAATATCGATTTCGGTTTTTCGTACGAAAACCAGAAAACCTACGTCGTATAATGAGTTTAATGATAATGCAAATAATTGTCAACGGACGAATTCTCTCGACAATTTCGACGCGTATTGTTTTCGAAATTCGAACGAAAAGGTTCCGAGTTGTTCTGCTGGTTGTATCCGGATTGGTTCCCGTTTGAAAAAAAGTACGTTATAAAGGGCTAAAACACATTTGCGCGAAATTCGTGAACAATAGAAACCTTTTTTCTAAGAAATTTAACTACGTATAATGTGTACCTAACCTGCGTACCTACCTCCAAATTCAAAAAAAAATTTTGCAAAAAAAAAACAAAAATGCATGCATTCATGCACAAAGAACAGTCAAAATATGCACTAAAAAATAAAAAAAAAACCATCCAAACGCATTAAATTCCGTTTTTTAATTGCCTATATTCTCGAAATTTAAAATTTTTCAATATTATACAACGTTTTTCTCTCATGTTAAACCAATAGCGTATATCGTTATTACGCTCCAATCGGAAACTAAACGTATAAGATATTTGTTATAACTTATAGGGTTTATCAATTATCGGCGAGAAACTTTAACGAAAAAATAGCGTTAGAATAAAAAATTTAGCAATAAAGATTGAAGCTTATCAGGATTGTGACGTGTTACTGATGGATGACAACTGATGACCGACGGGATACCACGATTGGAAATAACTTAAAAATATTTAATACTACCGTATTAATATGTATTAAATGTACTCGTGTACTGCATGTACTCAGGTGAAAACGGATAAGTGTCATTATTTATGCGAGTCGTTTTCTCCTTGATGCAGATTATTCTTTTCGTAAAATACATTCCCGTCGTTTTTTTTCCATACATCTTGTTTTGATGTAATAGTGTCCACCTGGGTACGTTTCAGGACTTCTATTCTACTTACTATTAACTCTAGACCCAAATGGTGTACAACTTGTGGAAATCTGGGATCCAATTACAGTAGATTTTCGAACGCTGGGCCCAACTTGTATCCGCCGACGTATTTGACTATCATACTGTGAACATTAGGAACCAATTTGACCAGTAGTGGATTCATTACAAATTAAATGGGAACCGATTCGGCTCACCTTCATAAAATACCTTTTTTTTTCAAACGGAAACCAATTCGGATACATCCGTTCTGCATAGTAATAAGGGCGATAGAATTTTATGGGGATCGGATACCGGCCGTTTTAAAGGAGTCGATTATGTTGTTTTGAACCGTTCCGTTTTCAAAACTTCGATTTCATGCCACGATCGAATCGGTGAAATATTTCAAAATGTACCTATATTTCGTGACTTTTTCAAACACTATTCGTTATAACGTAGTTATGTCCCCCTGGAACGGTCGGAGCTTCCGAAATCAATGTCTACGTTACTATTATACGTTATCCTTATCACATCTGTATTGTTTTGAAATACTGTTTTCCCCCGGGAAAATTATCATAATCCGGGGTTCGACGTGTTTGAAACGTGTACGGACGTCACGTGCGATCACCGTCAAGAGTTTATACAACAATATGTGGCTTATAAAACGCAGTAGCTAGAGTTCTGATTTTTCAATCGATTCGGTAATTCGTGTGTAGTTTTTTTCCATATTTTCTTTCCGCCGGTCAGATTTCGTTTAAATGTCTTATATCTCGAATAACCGAAGACCGTAGGATCCCGCGCTGGCGAATGACTCTTCGACGTATTTCTCTTACGTTAACGCCGTCCTTCAAAATCTTTAAATCAATTTCGTTTAAAGTATACGTTATTATCGATTGCGGAAAAATATGGCCGCTAAACAATTTAGATTTTCAAAATTATCACATATTAATAACTGGACACCAAAATCCACGTACAATAATTTATGATTACAGCGCTCCGTTTTCGATTTCTGAACGCGTAATATATCAAACTCCGTGTAAACGGTGATACCGGAAATCGGGATTTTTTTTTTTTTCAAAACAGATATTTGACTCGATATTTTCGCGAAAAAATGTCTGTTATACCTCAGGAATGTGAAATAAAAAGCGTTAAAAATCGGCAGTTCAATCGATATACCGGTTTATTTCAATATGGACTCGTGGTTTTCGGTTTCAAATAGCGGGTGTCGGGAATAAGTCATATCTGTTCACCATCTGCAGTTTTAAAAGACTCACGAGCTGCCACTCGATAAATTCAATATGACGAGTGTCTAGTTGGAATTTGACAGAAGGGATGGCGGTAAAATGTCACGAGCTATTATTGACGCCCCTGATATTTGAAAAAAAAAAAAAAGGAGGTATAATATTTTTTTAATGAAATTTCACCGGGGTAAAATATTCATTATTGACATTTTATTACCGAGGAGGGTTAACATTCACGGTGACACCGGACGGTATATTCGCGATCGTATTTCTTGGCAAACAAATATAACAACGCAACAACATAATTTTCACTAACCGAGTTTGTGTTATTAACTAGAGTGTGCTTAGGTGTAACACAATACATATATGAGATATCACGCAGAACACTATATTTGTATTACCGTAAAATAATTGTACCGCACCTGTTCGTTTAAATGTGAAAATAAAATTCGACTCTATAAACATTCGCGTGTGTCTCCTGCCTTTCAATTCAATTAAAAACCCTTTCACCTCCGACCAAAACGTATTAAGCGAAAATGAAAACGGTAAAAATGGAACCTTTATTATAATTCCGTCACGATGTCCGTCCGTATGTGACAGCTGCTTATAACTCCGCCATTTTCCCAGCGATTTGTATGTCATTTAACGGGACGCGATCTTTCAACATTTGTGGGGTATAAATATAAAGAGCATTTTTGTTATGATAAGGGACAATTGCCAGAATAATTTTCTAAATGAAAATAAAACATACGTGACAATTAAATGTATAGATCTAGAATCTACAGATAATGATAAACAATTTGCAGGAACTTCTTATCTAGACAAAAAATTATGTTTAAGTTCATGAACTCTCATTAAACTAAGAGATAAAAGTAGTAAAAGAGGTCTCCCATCGTGGGCTCACAGAGGGCGAGGGGATAATGGGATTTAATCACTCACTATTGGCAATTTTTTTTTTTTTTGCAAAAGTTTACGACTCATATGGCATATTTATCTAGAAAATATAAAAGATAAATCTATCTAAATAAAACACAAAATTACTTACAATCATGTAATCCAAAGTTTAAAAAAAAAAATAAAACTAAGCTGATACGGGGAATGGGTGCAACCACAGTTGTACTTGGGTATTTGGAAAGGTGAGATTAATAAAGTTATTTAATGTATACCTGTAACGGCTGTAGCTAATGATAAACCATTGCTAACAAAAAACTATTTACATTGAAATTCGATTATAAAAATATAAAATATATATATTATATAAAAATTATTTATGTTTTTTTTTTTTTTTTTTTTGATGACTAAGTACGACTTATAATGAATTTCCTATTAAATGTTCAAGTATTTCTGTTTAGACGAACAGGCCTATCCACAGAGTACCTGCCAAATAAAAATTACGTAAAAAGCTCGCAAAATAAAATGTCTATAAATAGCTCAAAAATGGCTCAGATGTTTTGAAAATGTTATCTCGTTAACAAAAAGCAAATATAAAATTTCCGTCATAATTTCAAGTCTCTACTACGAATATTATTAACTAAAAAACATTACTAAAACAAAATTAAAAATAATAAAAGAATTATTTTGTGAATTTGCCCGTTCTTTTATACTCAATTATTAAAACAACTACAAAGAAAATAAAAAAAGAAATGTTGTTTTGTACACCAATAAGTTTAAAAATTATAGTTTCTTAATTGAAGCAACATTTCTGGTAAAAAACGAAAAGCGTACCAATTTAAAATAATGAAATAGAAACATCGTAAATTTGTCAGTTTTCATTTTTCTTGATTTTCCGGTTTTTTCAACCATTATAAAAACTATTAAATAAAATAAAAATTATATTGAAATTAATTATTCTAAAAATGCAACAAAAAGAATCTCTTGTCGTTTTTCTATTAGAAATATAAGCCGTAAAAAACGAACGTATCTCGTACGGTGGACCACTGCTGTAGGTGAGAAATTGAGAACCAAGATTTATCATTGCTAACTAAAAACGATTCTGAGCGGACTTTGGTTATACATGCTTTGAGAGGCAGTTATATTTACGATTTGAAAATAATAAATTTCGAACATTTTTCCATTTTTTCCCTTTTTTACTAAGTTTTTCCACTTATTAGGAAAACTCTTGAGAAACTCCTTAATGTACCACCTCTGTTCCGATTTTTTTCAGAAAAAGTACTACATTTTTGGAAAGCGGAGTAAAATTTCTGGTAGAAAAGTTGTTCATGCGTGATAAAAATAAAAACAATCATCATTGTAAGACAAATACATTCCTCGCTTCGTTCAGAATTTACAGTCTAAAAAAATGAAATCGTTTCACCGAAATTTTAAAAAAAACTTGTATTTTTTGTTTTAGATTGGGTTACAAACAATCAAATTATTCGAACACTTCGAAACGATCTCAATCGTTACTGTAAAACATTGAAATTATGGGGAGGATTTTTCCCAGAGTAATCCTCGAATCATTTGTCCCGTCGTCGTTTTTTTTTTTGTTTTCTTCTTCTTCTTCTTTAATACGGCCACCGTACGATACACCGATCTCCGACCGTCGCTTATTAAATCTCGGCCCGCGGTACGGCGTGATGTGCGGCTCTTTTATTATTTAAGATTTTCGTTTTGAAACATTTAAACTCCGTAATGTTCTACAAACTCGAAACTCCACTGTAATAATGTCCCGTAATCAAATTCGGGTTTCAGAATGTAACGTGCATATTTATGTACACGCGCATAATTATAATAATGTACCTATTATTTATGTTGCCGACAGAGTTTGCCTGATAAATTATTGTAATATTATTATGCGTTTATGTTTTCAGACTACGTGCAGATTACAATTGCACAGTACCTCGTTCGAAAACATGATCATAATGGGAAAAGCTTCGCGGAAACTCACACCCGAAGGTTATCTCAAAAACGACGCCACGGACCAGCGGACTTCCGTTCTCCGGGATAACGTGAGTGTAAAATATTATCATTACCGACGTCCGTTCGCGCGCGTGCATAACATAATAACACTGTAATATACGGTCGTATTGTGTTTTAATATCGGGGCGACGATTAGCGAACTGGCGGGGTCGTCTACCACAATATAAGCGCAATATAGTCTCCGTGGCACGCTCTATCGAATATTCGTAGACAAATCGCGGGTGGGTATACCCACCGCTCGTTGTACTCTCAAAAAGTCTTCGACAAAAAACGAAATCGCCGTGAAATATCATTGTCGGCGCACTTGTCGTCGATGTTGCATGTATCCATGCTTTGCCTGCTTCCCGACCACAACACCCTGGCGCACCCTGTAGCCGGCGGTATCGGCTCTTTGCCGTGCGAAACGAATTCGCCGACGACCGTGGTTCCGTTGATCAATTCATTACGGCAACGTTAAATTTCTGTGCGCGAGGTAACGAGATATCTTATAATCGGATTGACTATAATATCGTTCAGATGCACAGTAAAACTCCCGTTAACGGCCGCCGCTAAATGACGGCCGCCTCCGTGTAACGGTCGTTTTTTTTTTCGTTTTCGTTTTTTTTTTTGATCCCGTCAAGTGTTTCGTTCCTCTATTGGAAACCTCTAAAGGACGATCAACTCTAAATAGCGGTCGTTATTTCCGGTCCCTTCGGTAACCGTTACGCGGAAGTTTTACTGTAATACTACCGATAAACTATACGTTTTCGATGCGTCGAATATAACGTTTCGCAGTCGGCTTACAAACCGATATTATACACGCCTGCCTGCCAAGTGTCTACCCACTTACCGTAAATTATCGTTTCGCAACAATCCGTAGTAACAATGATAATACGCGAAACAATATTTTTCACACTGTCGTAATAATTAATAATATACGTTTACCCGAGAGAACGCAGAGCACGGTAATCCAATTAACGTTCACACCTCGCAAAATCCATTTTCACGATACTAAACGGTTTTGTATAATATTTCACGTTTTCTGCGGTTTTCCGATAAGTACCTGTAATCATTTACGAACCGGCGGTGGGCAACAGAAGTTCGTCGATCGGGTGTACGCTCTAAAGTTTCCCAGACGCGATAAATCTCGTACGATTTGATTAAAATAATTATAGAAGGGCCCAACGCGACAACCGTGTATAATTTCGTTTTAGATTCTGAGCGGAGCTAGGAATGTATTGGTTTTACAATGAAATATGAATATGACATGATTATTACGATTTTTTTTTTCTGCGAACACTTTTTCTACCAGCAACTTTGCTTCGATTTTCAAATGTAGCACTTTTTCCGAAAGAAAATCCTTTGAGGTCATCGTTTGATTTTACCAGAAGTTTTCCTAATAAATCGGAAAAACGGAAAAATGTACGTACTGTATTGTTTTCGAATCGTAAATATTACGGCCATTAAAAACCACTTTACCATGTATAACCGAACTCTGCTCAGAATCGGTTTTCGTCATCGACGATTAATCCTTGCGTTCAGATATACCTTTAATTTTCCCCGCCACTTTTCTAAAATAATCATTTAAAACTGTGGCCCGCACATCGTGCAAAATAAGTCAGTTTGTGTTTTCTAACGGCTCGGCTACTACTAATCCCGGAGTTATTTTAGGCACTTGTGTGTGTTATTTTTTTCTTTTCTATTCACTGAAAAAAATGGAGTTGTGTGGCTGTTGCATTGGTCCGTTTTTAATTTCGGTCTCTCCGCAGCATAGTTATATATTTATTATGTTATTTTGCCGAATAAATGTATGTGCGACTTGTACAACAGTGTTGGCATAAATGGGGTTTTACTCGCGATAGAAATACGAATGGGAAGTCTTAATTAATTCCGCAGAATCCCGCGGAAGCAGATTGGACGGCCATGCAAACGGCTAGAACCCGAGAAAATCGCTTGATTTGATTTATCAAACACAATTGCGACATTCAGTCACGATTTACGAATGTAAATCTATGAAATCGTCCCGTATGCGTAGGCGCAACTAGACCACCAATTGTCGGGGTGCTAAAATTATGGACACATCAAAGACCCGCGGTGGCTGGGCCCTCACAATTAGTGTTCTTTTCGTAAAAAAAAATCTATAGGTTACACGCTCATTTATGAATTTAAGTAACGAATTTTTTGATTTTTTTTAACAATTTTCAACCGTATAAAAAAAGCCGCTCGCAAACTCGTGAAAAACTATTTTGCAAGGTGCCTACGTTCACAAATTCGCACACTTTACTAAGATAATTTTTTTGTTACATACTCGGTACATTTTTATTTATGTACTTAAGTATTAAAAACTATTTCACAGCTCAGATTTAACTTAATTATTCTTTTAAGTCATTTTTTTTGAAATCAAAAATTGGAGCTTGTAAAATGATGAACGTCCAGCAAAAAACTAACATAATTTTATATAAAATCCATTACTGAATATAAACAAATTTATTTATATCCGTACCAATACGGCGATACGTGGTAATAACCAATTTTAATTATTTTTAACACATTTCTTATTTAATACTTATGGATAACTGATAAATGTCATCTAACAAATAATTACACAGAATACAAATTGCTTAATTTGTAAACACCATGCTGTGCGCAGTACACATTTTTATTTAAACTTTAAGGTACACGTGCGTATTTGTACTATTTTTACCTGGTATACACGCTAATTCACTAAATGATAAATAGGCATACACCGTATACCCTCCAAAACACTACTACCCACCCACAATCCCTTTTACGCGACACTTACAATAGGCGACTTACACATTTCATTTACAATTTTGTATTTACAAATTTATCATAACTGTTTTAACCTTATTTTTCATACTCGCATGCATTGTCTGTATAGAAAACGTGTATTTTATTCCAGCCTTTTATTATGAAAAACAATTACTTCAAACGTACAATTTTGTGGCGTTTAGGTTGAAATCAGAGTTTAAGCACAAATAACACAATTAAACGAGGAAATTATTTTAGAAAAAATGTCCATACAAATAAGGTACAGCTACTAAAAATAAAAAATAAAAACTAATACGCATGAACAGCAGGTGAACTCTGCCACTAGAGAATAATTTTCCGCCCAACTGACGGTATTTACCGAAACAACGGTGTACCGGTATACCGAAAATACCGCTAAAATAACTCTACTAATACCCAACAGCAAGCATAAAATCAATTTTATCTTCCCGGCTTCATTTGGGGGTTGGGATTTGATGTTGTACTAATATACGCGACGATAAGTCATTAACGAAAAAAAAACAATTCTTAACGTAGTTGTATTAGTCTCGTGGTTTTTCCGCAATCGTTGCGAGGCAACCCGGAATCAAATAAACATAAATCCAGCGACAATAAAAAAAAGACGCGATTTCGATAAAAGTTTCAAATACAAAGTAAATAATAGTACTCCTAGAACAGATTGGAGCTTTTGCGTAATCGAAAAACGGGTTATCAAAAATATCTAAAACAATTGTTATTGTTTTTATTATAATAGTACCGACGAAATACCATCGGGCGAAAAATCTGCGTTTTTTTTAAGGTTTCGAGTGAAAAAATCAATGCATTTTTAACTTTAAAAAGGTTTTCCGGAAAAAAAAAAAAACCGTTGTAAAATTAAATTAGTTTCTTCGTCGTACTCAGAAACTAAAATAAAACGCGCGTTCGTTGGGTAATTAATATTAAGGTATGTATATGTATAAAAAAAAAAAAAAAAAAAAACCTATCCGGAAAATCAATAATGTTTAGCCGCCGTTTGTGTATATCGAATACAATGTTGTACACGACCCCAAAAACGCGGACGGTGACAATAATATCAATGATAATTTTATTTACGCGGGGATTTTTTCGTTTTGTTTTTTTTTTTTCATAGACGGCGTGTTTCGACATTTTGAAAAATTTCGCGTACCTCGTCACCACGCAAGCCATTCAAGTGAAAACCAACATGCTCCTGTCCGTGCTGAAAATTGCCGAAGTGGACATACTGCTGCCGGCTTCGAACTCGTGGGCGACGAGCGTGTCTCCGAACACGTGCATGGTAACCGCGCTGTCTCTGGTAACTTTAACGAACCTGCTCTAGAGAAATACCGGCGCATAAACGGTTCGAGTATAATATTATTACCGGTAAACATAATATTACGTTGTTAGGAGTTTGTTGTTGTTTTTTTTTTTTTTTTTTTTTTCCCCAAAATTTTATATTACTTGTATTTTTTTTTTCTCTCTTTGTACATTGTATTTATAATATTATTTTGTCCGGATACACGAGTTCGGGCCGAGAGGTCGGAAAACCGTTAAGGGGAAAAAATAATTAGCAGAAAAAAAAAAAAAAAAAATTAAAACCGAAAATAACGAACGCATTAACGCCCAGAAGTATTATAATAATAGTCGTGCGTCTATAAATATCGGTCGACGGCTTCCATAATATTTATCGGCCTGTCACGACCGTCGTCGGCGTGATAGACCGAGACAAATCTCAGTAATATTTTATTCTTTCGGAATCCGTCGTTTTTTATCTTTTATAGTCTTTCTTTTTTTTTTTCTTTTTTTTTTTAACACTAATAATAATTTTATAAAACGATTTTCTTACATATACATTTATCGTCCAGTTTATATTTGTAAAAATTTCCTAAACTTTGACGCCTTTCGAATCGCTCAAATATTTAAATATAAAACACTACCACGGCACCACTACGTAACCGTTATTTCTACGTATGTGAGTAGGTAGGTAGCAGGTATAGGTATAGGTACAGTTATCGTTTTTTACTATAGTTCGACGTTATGATAAAGGTATACGCAGGGTTCGAGAGAGTGTTCCGAATGTTAGTGATGTGACCTTTTTTTCTTTTTTCCGTCCCCCGAAAAAATTCGCGCGCAATTCACGTGCAATATGACACAATATAACAACGTGGGTAGAAACGACCAACTCACCTACCAAAAGTCGCGTAAAAGCGGTGGGTAGTGAAAATCCGTACACGGGACTGCGCGCGGACGTCATCGTCGTCGTCGGCACAAAATCGAAAATTGTCGTTGATATACCGGACTCGCTACACACGTGGGTATAACTATTGCATTATCGGTTCGTTTAGGCTTTCGGTAGATAAACGGCAGGTATTATGGCGGGAAGGTAGCGAGGTAGGCGACCTACCTCTTTATTGGACTTGAAAAAAAAAAAACACAACTTGAATACGTAAATGTACCTAAGATCATAACTGGTAGGAGAAGATGGAACGGTTCGGCGAAGTGGAACAACAACAAAACAAAATATGTGTGTAAATTTGATATTGTATAGTGCCTAAATCAAACAAATTTTGAATCCGCCGCTGAAATGTTTTTTGTCAGTACCTAAGACACGATTTTTGGCCGACTCCTAAAAAATTGGCTGCGGATCCGCCGCCGCTAATTGTAGATAACGACGTGAACATGAAAAACACAATACGCTACAGGAATAGCGCGCCCGGAATTCGATCGCCCCTCAACCCCTACCCCTACCCGCTTGCAGTTCCAAAAAATAGTTATCAAATTTCAAAAGATTTCGTCCGATCCTTGCAGTATGCAATCTATTATATTATTATTATTGCTCCGCCCAACCGTTTGTAGTATTTTTATAATGTGGAATTTTCGTTTCGCATTCGTTTGAAACGTAAAACCGTTCGAGACCCCGCGAAATCGACAAAGACTAAACAGCGTTTTTTTTTCGTTGCCGGTTTAGGAACTGTGTTATATTATGCATCGTATAGTCGTTATCGGATACCTTTAAAAACTGCGAGCCGTATTGTCCGACGGAAATTATCGCTCGCCGCCCCTGCCGCCGCCGTACGCCGGAATCGATTAAAAATTCAGAAAATAACGTCACCACGACATCATCAATAAATCCCGCGCGTAGAACGCGCCGCTCGGGCGAATAAAAAATTCAAGTCGTTCGCGACGGACGGCCAACACAAAGGGCGGGAGTAAACGATTCCGAAGACGTGTGACGTCGACACGCATAATAAATGATATGCCGGTTAATTAAACGAGTTTTTTTTTTTTTGTTCGCGCGAACAGTATTTTCCTCGGGAAGCGAACGGCTCCGCGGCTGATACAGTCCTTCTTCCAGACATTCAAAAATCAAACGGCGTGCTGGAAACGCGGTGCTGCCAGCCACGCGATTTACAAGTTCTCATAGCGAATTTCAATTCGTAATTGATATTGCATCGGGCCATTGACCTTTCGTGAATTTCTCGCTCCCTCCCCCCCCCTCCTCCCAACCCGTGACAGTTTCGCATAACAAATTTCACTGTTTACTAGTTCACGCAATCGCGCTATGCGACCACGAATTAAGAGATTCACCCACTCTCCCCCGGTCTGTATCGCTTCACATTTTCCGGTCGGGGTAACATACTCTAGTCACACTCTGCAAAAAAACTATTGACATCGTGTTTAGTCCGCGGGAAATTCCATCTCGAAAACCGATCTCAAATTCTAAATGCATACATTTTTTATTTTTTTTTCAAACAAACATAATTTACACGCCATTTATTATTATATGTTAATAGAACAAAATGTACAGCCTTCCTATCTCCTCCACCCGCCCCTTTTAATGAACCAGACAAATTTCCGATTCTCGCGGCAACACGGTACACTCACTCCCGTCACTCCCCAAATACGGACCCCGACTTATTGTGATTTTCCAAATGTCCCAACCATCACACACACACACACACAATATTATAAATCTAACGAGCCACCCGCTGGAAAATGCGCACTTGTTGATGCCCGCGGAACATTTTGTCTACACAACAGAATCACACGAGTGTAAGATAATGCAATAATATTGTGCTTTACGACCGGTCTGTTCTCGGCGAATAATTATTTCGGTGTACTACGGGGCGATTCATTTATCACGCACCAGCGATTTTCTCGGAGAATTTTTATTTATGTTTCTGTTTCTGTTTTTTCAAACGCATCGTATCATATTACGGAACATAAATTGAGCATTATTTTAACATTGATTTCGACTTTTTTTTTTTTTTTTATCCCCTATAGTATATCAGGTCGGTACACTCTTGCGTATTTCAAATGGAAACCGCATCTTGATTTCTTACGCACGGTTTCGCGTAGAACGAAAAACGACGGTATGTACGCGTAACACGCGACACTGATATCCGTTACTATGAGCTATAACAGTTTAAAATATTCGGATCGGAAGAGCAGGGGAGGGCAATCGACATACGGCGGTTCTCACCGCCGTTTTTAGACGATAGATAAATTGATTACTTTTCCGGCCTAAACTATTCAAACTGTTATAACTATCGTAAACAGCATGTTCGATACTATTTAGGGTCGCGCATACAGAAATGTACGTAGACAATTACAATGTTCTCTGTTCGGATCGGCGTTTAAAAGGCGAGGGAAGGTCCTGTTTGGAAAACTTAAAACGCATAATAATACGAGAATGTTACGTTAACGGCAATGTAAATAATCATGCAGGTATTATGCAAAATAAAAATTGTTTTTTTTTTCTAATTGCGTATTCTTATATCGACTCCAAAATTTAATTTACAACCGTCTATCATTTATAAATAACAGTATCTAGTGTTACGGGTTATTAGGATTCCGATTTAAAATTGTTTCTCTAAGCGAATTTCACTTTTCGTTGCTCAGTTCTCGAGAATATTTTTGGCCTTTGATCGCAGGAGGAGGACATTTTCATTTTCGATTTTTTTTTTTTTTATATTTCATGTATAACGGGTATAATATTTCGGCGCAATGCCATCTTGTTTTAATTCGATCGCAGTCGTCGTTGCGTTTGTCTCTTTCCCGGAATTTCCGATACGTTCATTAGACTTGCCTTTAACATTGGTCAAATTGTTTCCTATTATTTTCCATCGATCTCGCCGTTTTCGAAATATTCCTCGGCGATTTCTTCCGTATTTTCAGTTAGTTCCTCTTCGTTCATAATACGTTTCTATTGTTTCTCGTGGTGAATTTGACGTTGATGACCCGACCACAAATTTATAATTTACATCCGAATAATGTCCTCGCACTACGCTGCGGCGGTGTCGCAATAATGCTCGAACGGCACAAGCTCGATTTTGTCGTCGGTCGAACAAAACGCACGCGTGCTCGGTCCAAATGGAACAAACCGATTTTCGGCGGCTCGGGGCTGCAGGCAATGTTCGATCGGACCCGCGAGCCGCACTGCCTTTCCGCGTGTTGTCCCGCGTTTTCGTCGGCCCGATTTCGTTCGGATCGACTGCCGTCGTCATGCCGATAAAGGCGCCTCGATTAAGTATCGTTATCGGACGGCGGCGGCGGCATAAAACATTTGAAAACGAAGCTCGTCAAAAACACATCGCGTACGGGCTGACCGAGGGGTGATGGGAGGGGAAGGGGGCGGAAAAAAAACAACAAAAAACGGTCCTCTCCGAGAAAAGCGCCGGTTCGCGACGATCGCCCCGTCGCGTACCCGGCGACGACGACGGCGGCGACGGGACCGGAGAAACCGCGCGGAAGAAAACTCGCGGCCGTACGGAGACGCGTGACGAGCAGCCGACGCGTGTGCGACGCGGTACGCAATTACATTAAAGCGCGGCGTGCCATTAACGAATACAATAACAAAAAACAATAATAACGATGATAATAATGGCGGCGCGGTTAGTGGCCGCGGAGTGGCGATAATAATACGCGCCGTTGCGACGAGACCGGGGCTTTATTATTATTATTGTTATTATTATATTTTTTATTTTTTTATTTTTTTTTTTTTTTGTTCTCCTCTCCGAGGGACGTCGGCGGGCGGGGAGCCGCGGGCCCGTGAATAAGTAAAAAGCGACGGCCGCGGCGCGAGATTGCCTGCTAAATAATTACGGAAAACCCGGCAGCGGCGGCCACGCCGGTAGCAGCCGTCTCCCCGCGTCCGTTTTCATACATACACTGTTATTATGATATTATACTGCGACACGCTGTATACACAGAGGCGCGCTATAATAATACGCGTGCGCGCGGGTTGAAATATTAACTCTGTCGGTCGGCGGCGCGATGACGGCGACGCACACTTATAACGGCATAGCGGGGCCCGGAGGAAAAAAAAAAAAAAAAACACGAAAAATTGTCGGAAAAAATTATTCAGCCGATACGATTTTCGATAATTTTTTTTTTTGCTTTACCATTTTCATAAAGGTGGTTAACCCATTCGTTTTGAACTGAAGTAAACGTAATTTAACTGCACGCGTTTATATTGAACGCTGATCAGTCAAAATGTAACAACTCGCCTCGCGGTGTGTTTACGGTAGTTACGTTCTACGGGTAATTTTTTGCACTTTTATGCGAGTACCCGCTTAAACCATGTGCTTATACAGTAATAGACAGATTACGTTTACCTAGTTACAATCAATAGTAATGATTTTAAAACCCTATGTAACTCTATTGTTTATAACTTTCTGATACTATTTAAAAAAAAAAAAAAATAATAACATTTTAACAATATCGTAATGGTAAAACCAGTATAGAAACGTACCCTTGCCCGACTGTAACAACAAACGTACTCGTAAATCATTCTCATGTAAAGATAAATCGCTTAATTTGAAAGGTACCACTAAAATTTGATACTCTAAAACATGTTTAAAGATAATTAATTATTAATTTGTCTTCACTCAAAACACTTTTTCGAAAAAAAAAAAAAAAAAATTAACTAATTTTCTTAAATTTGGTTTTAATAAGAAAAAAACACAATAATATGAATGACTTTTTGTAGCGATAAAGTATAACGGTTATTATGACAAAACTGATAGATGATATAATCACACGCTTTAATTTTCCAATCAAAACCATCATTAGAAATATGAAATTTCTTCGCTGTAACAA
This sequence comes from Cinara cedri, assembly GCA_902439185.1. Taxonomy (NCBI): domain Eukaryota; kingdom Metazoa; phylum Arthropoda; class Insecta; order Hemiptera; family Aphididae; genus Cinara; species Cinara cedri. Next base: position 869,912 of record CABPRJ010000964.1, on the reverse strand, counting down.
CTAATCCCGCTCTCCCCTACATAGGCGCGCGCATTAGCGCGGCGAACGTATTTCCTGACCAATGATGCACAACGTGTTTATTAGTATCCACTGTACGAAATACCCTTGGACGGACTTCCTCAAGTCGATCGATATAGAAAACCAATAAATGTGTTTTGTTTTACGAAATCGCGGTCTCGACGTTAGCGAACGCACCGGCCTACATCCTTATCTACATCACACTTGACGGTTTATTACTAAACAATATCAGTCCGTTTATTGTTTATTACCAATTATCGATTTATTGTTAACATTTTTTTTTTCTTTCTGCCAGCTTACATCCGCCCAGCCATCCGATTTCAACCGGACACCTAGGCGTATCGAAAACCCCTTCGCCACGCCACTGCCAGTTATACGGTACGCCTTTACGGTTAACATTAACGGTTTCATAGTTTCTGTAACATTTTTCGGATACTAAAACAAAATAATTTTTTAGGAAAACAATGTCAAATCGAGAAATTTACCCCACTGTTTTGTAGGAAAATAATCGGTCCAAAATGAAATCTGTCGTCCGATCGCGATAGGAAAAAATCGGGACGTGCGCGGAATCCCGATTTTTTTTTTCGTAGCATTTTTCTAAAATCTTCGGTTTTGAACGAAGACAAAGACGAAGGCTTCCAGAAGACCCCCTAGAAAATCCTCGGGATCTCTATAAAATTAAAATGATTCTTGCCGGGTGTTCTATTGTGCGGTAAACGTGAAAAAGTCACATCCCGTGTATACGTTCAACGATAATATTATTGTTATTTTTCAACAAATGTGTTTACGCGGAGGGACGGGATATTATAATATTTTGTTATGCTGTACGTTTTTTACAAACGCTAAAAAAATAAAATCATCGCGATTTTCATATGAAAAAATAACCAATCGCATCAGCCGTATAAAGGCCCGCCGTGCCGTTCCGCAGTGTACAAACTTATCGTCTGCAGGTGTCGGGATGTTTAAAAAAAAGCAAGAGCAATGTCCCGGTTAGTAGCAGGTCGCCGTCGTCGCCGCATCATATACATAAGACAGAGAGGGGGAAAAATGAATTTTTAAACTAGCTTTTACTCATTTTTATCGGATTTTCGAAAAAATATTAAACACAATAACGACGAAAAAAAAAGTTTAAATTGAATTCGCATTATGTATTTATGGGAGTTCTCGAAAACGCCCGTTTATTTTCGCGAGCTTCTAACATGCAGAACCCATTATATTTTATAACAGGTAAATGTAATAGTTACCTATAATATGTATGCATATATCTCGCGGGTGCTTTCGAATATAATAATTACTATCGCGAACATCTTATACGGTGTTCGTTTCGCTTACTTTATAATTATTTATCTCTCGTAATCGTAGTAACTGCTCTCCTCCCCCCCCCCTCCATCACTCCCCGTCCCGTAATACTAATTATGATTCGAGACTTGCATAATATAGTACGTAAAATCATCGAAATAAGCGCTTGAAAACTCTATACACATATGCGAGCAGAGGTCGAGGATTCCGCGTAAGAGGATGGGCGGGGGAGGATATGGCCCGTTAAAAGCGTTAGGTTATTCGGAGATGTACGCTGTGGGCGGATTAGAGGAATCCGTATCCAAATTTTGTAGCGCTTTACAATATAGTTCGTAATGTAATTAAGAAGAAAAAAATAGTACACTAAATTCACTTAACAATGCGACAGAGGGATAATAATACTCGTTGGATCGCGTCGATTATTTTATCGGACATGTTCCCGAGTTAACAGTGCCATATTAACGGAATAACTTAAGTAAGTAGCATTTGATTTCCGTTAAATAAAAATTCGTTTAACGTTACGAAAAAAAAAATAAAATAAAAAAAAAATAAAATAATTGTTCGACATTTGACCCCGACTGTTTTCGTACTCCATCCCGGTTCCGTTATGTACAATTGTAATCCTCGAATCGAAGTACATTTGTTTGTCGGCGTTTTCAAAATCGACGTAGCGGAATACCCCTTTTCACGTAACGCGATTTATATTCGATTAGTGTGAAACGGTACGGTTCGCTCGCAAATTGTTAAATCCGATGTTGTCCAACGGCAACGCGGAATGATGTAGTAGCAAACTACACGGCGGTACGGTGCGTACAATAATTTTTCCCCGGCAAAAGACATTGTGAGTTGTATACAATTTTGTAGAATTTTAATTTTAAATATTAAACCCAATCTCAAGGCTTTTACGCGACCCGAAATCGGGTTGAATCGGATGAACACCACTGACGTAGCCGTTATAATAACACCGCGCACGGCGCCAATATTATTTTTATGTTCGCGGCTCGCATACCGAATCGACGGTTTCGTGCCGTGGTGTTTATTGTGTTGCACAGCCCCGGGTAACGTTACGACGTTTTCCCTTATTTTTTTCACCCTTCGTTTTCCGAGTGAAACCACAACCCATTTGTGGTTTTCGAATAGAAACTTATACTAAAAAAAAGGCCATAAATAGACGAAATTTTAGTTTAGTTAGATGTCGGTGTCGACATTTTTTAATTTCTGTCAGCCCGTCGTTAAAATATTCCACTTTTAATAATTTGTGTGTTTGCTTGGCGCACAGCGTTAAAACAGTATTCCGTTACTATCCTCCAACCCAAACTTAAAAATGTCAACGTGCTGATGGAAACGAAAAACTTCCTCATTGAAATATCTCCGTATTAAAACTTCATTTATTTATAGTATTTTTAGTAAAGGATTCTGTTTGACAGTCAAAAGCGGGTATTGTTTTTATCCTCGAAAATAAGAGTGACGAAAAATAACACTTATGTAACATTTTTGAGGAGCTACTCGTTTCTTGAATTTTCTAAAAAAAAAAAAAAAAACATATTTCGAAAAAAGTTCACGTTTTCCGAGGCAATGACTTCGGTTGTTCACTCTGTATAGTTATAACAGACCTTACCTTTATCAACGCCACAATTTGAAAACCTAATTTTTATAATTTTTTAATTCTTACGCCCGCTCGGAGCGTGTACGCAATTATTCGTGTTCCGCGACCATATCGTTTTAAAACGCATTTCGGATGTTTCCCGCACGCCATTTCAAAAGTTGTTCGCAAAATTGTATCACGCCTTCGTAATAATGCAGGCGTACTTACCTATATCTACTATGGAATACGGTCTCGGGGCTTAACAATATTCTAATTAAAACACAATGTTTTTCACCGTTTATCAATTAACTTTCGTCAACCGTCTGGGAGATTATAATATTATATCCGGCCCGAGTCGGAATATTATAACAAAATACTTAGCGAAAATACAAACACAAAATTAAAATGCGATTTCGTTCGCTAAAATTTAATATACTCGGTCTTATTATTATTTTTATTATTATTTATTTACCCTATGGCTTCTTAAAGCCGAAAAACGAATTCCTACAAATTAATATCTAAACGAGTTATCCAGCTTCCTTTGTTTGAGCTCTGTCAATTCCTCGGGACCTCCTTCGCGGGCTTTCCGCAATAAAATACGTTCAATTGCCACACCGAGTTTCACTGTAATCACACGCGGAGTTTTCCTTCAACCGGCATCCACGGGTTGGTCGTCCACATTTTCTAACCAGGGGCGTCCTTATGGGAGGAGGCGATAAGTGTAATCGCCCTCCTCCACGGGGGAAGTGGACTTACATTGGCATTTGACATAGTTATTTGTCCAGAAGTAGATATAATCAATACATTATTTGACATAATTTTTTTCTTATTAAATGTAATTGTTCAGGGAAAGTTGAGGTTAAGTATTATGTCCCCTAGATGGCTTAAAAATACAACCGAATACGAATAATCTTGTATCGAAACTCATAGATTTCAGACGAATTCCGAGGAAAAGCCTGATGTGTTGATTAGAAATTGACTTTTAAATTACCAATTTCCACAGTCGAGTTGGGCAGAGAAGACGATTTTACTCTTTATTCGCGATTTTTATTTGTTAGGTCCCCTCCCATTGAAAGTTCCTGGGCATGCCACCGTTCCACGTAGTCACGTTCTGGATACGCCCCTGTTCACAACTCCCGCGGTTCACCAATAACGGTGAAAAACCCGCAAACGGTAACACAAGAGTTATCGATCACCTCACTTTTCCCGAGTGTTACGTTTTCCCGTTTGTTTGTCCAGTCTACGGTGTTTAATCCGAAATCCGAATGCATAAGAACCTTTGCCGCTGTTAACCATTACGGTATACTCGACCCTTTCGTAACTACGTTTAACTGTTTTTGATTGACACTATAGTTAACATTACTGATTGTTTGATAGCGATTATTACGAGGGAAAAATTAGAAGAAAAAAAAAAAAAAAAAAAAAAAAAAAAAAAAAAAAAAAAAAAAAAAAAAAAAAACAAGGCACTTAGAAGATTGTTTACTTCAGAAACTACACGTGCGCAAATTTCAACTTCTAGTATACGTGTGCGAGTATGTGTTATCGAGCTAAAACGACACCGGTGTATAGTGGCGGCAATCGAGACGCCGTCTCGTCTACGTGGTTACAGTAAAATATACAATATACACCGCAGTCTTTTACAAAATATGCTGCATTTCAATATCTTAAAGTGAATATCGTTCGGAACATTAGTATTGATCGGGTTCGGGAGAATATATTATGGCCACTGAATAGTTGTTATCTTTTTCTGATCCACGAATAATAATTTATTCATTTTCCATTCCTGATAGTACCGTATCAACGACACCGCGGAAACGTGCAAAATATTCGGCTCACAAATAGGCCCGCGAAACGTCGCCCGCCGGTTATCCGAAAGGGCGCAGTGTACAGTCGAGTGTAGTATTTCCGAGTGATTTTCGGGCTTTTAAAGAAACGTTTTTAGAGCAGCCGCGAGACATTTTTTTTTATTTTTTTTTTTTATTGATCACACCGCGAAAAGTGGGTAAAAGCGGACTTGTACCGGGGGAGTGGTCGAAATAATAGCGATACGAATATTATTTTCTTTTATCGCAGCCGGTGTGTACGTTCCGTTTCTCGTTTGTACGCCGATTTCCATATACGCCTGTGTACGATGTACTTACATAAAGTATTATATTATATAGGTATATGTGCACAACTATAATATACCCACGTATTATTTTATGATAAACGATTATTAGGCATGAGAAAACTTATTTAAAATACTAAAACTGCTGCTGGGTAGGTAAATAGTATAATGTTATGTATTAACCGCGCAGGGTTAATTTTTTCTTGACATGAAAATTAATTAACATAATTTACACGATAATTAAGTATTTTTTTTTTATCATTCGCCAAAACAAAACAACAAAAATAAGAATAATAATAATGGTAAAAAAATATTATATATATATATATACGCGTTTTTTTTTCCTTCGCGTAAAAGCGGACCTTTAAAGTAATTTATCAAATGAAATATCAAAAAAAAAAAAAAATAATAAAAAAAAAAAAACTTGTTTTGCGCGACGTATATTATTCGCGTTATGCGCGTATACACACTCGTATACTTGTAGGAGGTACCTGCGATTACTGTAATACGTATTGTACGTAAAAAAAAAAAAAACACGCGTAGAGAAATACAAACGATTTTTTATTTCGATTCGAAATACAATTAAAATGAAATTTAGAAAATAAAAAAAAACCCTGACCGGGTCAGTGTGCAGCGGAACACCTATAATAATAATAATAATAATCATACACCGCAGTACGCCGATTGTACGAACGAATACACGGCGACTGGGCGGGAAAATCCTGAAAACGGTTAATGCTCCCCCGACGACGGCGCGTTTTGTGCCTGCCGACCGTAAAAAAAAAAAAAAAAAAAAAAAAAAAACAAAAAAAAAATCGCGTTTTCGTCGTATAGTGGCGATAATAATATAATAATATATTTCGTACGTGTTCGTGTAAAACAACATGCGTACTCGCGGGAACGCGTATATGCGATTGTCGTATTTTTATTATCATTATTATTATTATTTATCGATTCAGCCTTGAACTTGCGTTGGACCGCGACGGCGTTGCTGTTGTACGGGCGCGCGTTCGATATTCACGAACCGCGAACCACTGCACCCAATACGCCCCCGCACGGCGCACGTTGTTCGGGAACGTTCACTCGGACGGCCGCCGCGCGTGCGATACCGTACGCGCATTAACGGCGTAGACGCGCCGATAACGGTACCGTTATGCGGCGGTGTGGTACAATAGGATATATTGTTCTTACGTGGAAAAAAAAAAAAAAAATTACACTCGTAACTGCGCGTTTTACGTGTCGTACGGTTTTTTCGACAGTATAACGTTTTTTTCGTACGCATAGTATAGTATTGCGGTGAACCGCGAGCGTTATCGCGGGGCCCGAACGAGACCGACTGTATTACGTGTCGCGGATACGGTAATACCGAACGAAATACGCAACGCGGTAAAATAGCGCGAGTCCCGTACGAATCGATACGGGCTGATTTTCGAAAAGGAAAAAAAAAAAAAGGACGTTTTCAATAATGTCGTGAACGAACGGATTGCGTTTGCGCCGTTACGGCTTCTGTGCAACACCCCGGCTGCACTCGGGCAATCTCGTTGCACACGATAACACGCGTCGTCGTCGGTCGAAGATACTAATTCGCACTGTCGTAATCGGATCCGTGATGTTCGGGTTGCGCGGCGACGATCTTCGTAAAAAAACCACGATCCCCGTCAAGTTTATCGTTTTACCATATTTGACGGGGGGGTGGGGGGAGGTGGGGTAATAAATAATCCGAAACCGTTCGGCGACAATTAGACCGCGCCGCGAGGCGGGCGGTTTTTCGCGGGTTTTCCGTATTTTCCGTAATGAGAACCGTCGGCCACCGCTTTTCGGCAACTCGTCGTGTGACCGGTCCCCGTCTGTGTCACGGCCGTGGCCAGAATACGCTCGCGGTAATATTGCTATTGAATTATCGAGCTGTTAGGAGCTGTTGGAAGCTGCTGTATGTTGTTGCGATAGCTAATGATATAGCGGGGTCTTCGGGCACCCCCTGTATGATATCCCGAATCGCGGTCGTGTCGGCCTATTCTGTGTGCGTGCGTGCAGGAGTATAACAATATTATGTCCGTCGTGTAAATAACTTGCAATGAAAATAAAAAAAAAAAAAAACAGTCTCGAATTAATTACACCTATAATTAAACATACAATAATTACAATGCAGACGATGTAGCGGACGGAAACAGACCTGTTATTTTATATTCGATTTTACATTGCTACGTTATAATTATTGTTGTTGTGGTTGTTGGCAATATAGCAGCGCGTATTGGAACACTCTCTTGTAAGGCACGAACATATTTCGAACGAAACCCGGGCCTTTATTTCCAAACGTTAGATAAATAGAAAAAAAAAAAAAACGACTGTACAAATGTAAAATAAAATAAAATAAAAAAAAAATAAAAAAAAAAAATAGATAGTAAATTGCTTAAATCGAACTTTCCCTGACGACGGTTCAATACTCGAAGTAAATAATTCTGTTTACTACCAACGATAATAATATTATAATAAATTATCTCATCGCGGTTTGGTTGAATAACCGGCGTCTGTATTTTCAGCACTTTTTTTTTTTTACGTATCCGAAGGGTTTTTTTTCCGATACATATCGTAATCGCTCGAATTACTTTGTACCGATAACAATTAATCAATTTTATACGATAACCAATATTATATGTATACACATGAGTATAATACAACAAAGGCATGCTTTGTAAACATTAAAACTAATGATAACATTTTAACGCAGTTTAACCCCAACATCGACGTTTTGTTTTAGATTTGATAACACTAGAGCGCGTGCGCGCAGTGGGCAATCTGATACGTTTCAATAACGCATAAAATGTATGCGGGAAATAACAAACAGGCGGATAGGTATGTCGTAATCAGGATCGGGACTTGCGGCCCGTGAAATCGTCGAAATAAACATAAACCGTTATCTCAGCAACACGGCGACTCCTTCTCGCTGTAGGTAAAAACCAAAAAAAGGTCAAAAGAAATAAACGCAGGGCTCGAGTAGAATTTGTGTGGTTTTCAAAAACAAGCGAATTTAGTATTCGAGAATAATATTGTTAAATGACTAAATTATTATAACATTGTAATAATTTAATGCATACCTTTTTCGCCAAACAAAGAGTACTGCGCCGCATAATGACACGAGATGTTTCAATTAATCAACATGACGCGCGTTAGAATAATATTTATGCATACGCTTTTGGCGTTTGGACTGAACAACAAACGGAATAATTATGTTGAAAAATTAAAAAAAAAAAAAAAAAAAAATAAAAATCGATTTAGGCCTTTGGTACCCCGGGACCAAAGACATTATCCGGGGTTTCGTCGCTGGCTACCGCGCTTGCAGCGCGTGATCGGTCAAAACGTTGAAAACACCCAGCAAAACTGCAATATTGTTTATAGTAATTATATTACGTGTGCATATTGTTTGGACCGTCGAATTTAGCGCGCTTTGAGCTTTCGCGATATAATTTACACGGGTAGTTCGCGTCATCGGTTTCGTCTGTTCGGTACGATCGGCGCATCTGAGTTGGGCCCCGCGTTCAATAATCCACTCTAGTTGGACACCGGATTTCCGCAGGTTGTACGCTGGTTGAGTCCCCCTATTTAATAGTGCCATATTAACGCAATAACTCATTAGTTATCGACAATCGACCGATATAAGTAATGAGCTTATAAAAATAAAACTCGATTTTGTCGAAACGCTTTCTGGTACATTTTTACACGGGTACATTTAGTACATTAGTATTGAACTGAATTAAACGGACACGTGTTGTTTTTACATTTTTACATTTTTTTTTTTTTTTTATTAAGTATATTAAACTAGTAGGTATTCATTGAACGATCAAAAAAGACCCACCTTTTGAATGTTTTTCAAAATATTAATTCATCTGACAAAAAATGTTTATAAAACCTGTGTTTTATTTTAAACTACGAATCGGTGGCAGTACCGAGTCTGTAAAATGAGATGGAAAATGAATGTTTGTATTGCTTGTAAACGTTTGGACCCAACTAGTATAGTAAACGGAATTCGTTGGGACCCGCAACCAGTGTAATACCTACCGAAACCATTTTGATCCGCGGCCCAATTCGGGCCGATATGCGGCCGATACGATAACGGAAAAAAAAAAAACAATAGGTACCCGATAACGCCCAAGTCCGAGTATGACGATTAATATAGATTAACGAAAAACGCAATCAACCGGCGTCTAAACGAATATTAAATAACGCGGCTCAGTGGTCTTCAACCGTTTCGACTAGCGACCCGCTATGGATTTGCCGAGACCCGCGTCAGCTTTGTTGTCAGTCGTGGAAAGCTAAATAAAGTTCCAATTGCTTAATGTCTTGGTATGCCGTCGCAGAAGTGATTTTATTATTGAATAAATTCAAATTAATATTTGTATAGGTACTATTTAACTTCTATTAAATAGAAATTCATCTAACGTTACAAAAATAAAAATATCGATTCGACATTTGACCCTGACTGTTTTCATACTCCGTCCCGGTTCTATTCCGTACAGTGCAATCCTCAAATTGAAGTAGCAAACTGCACGGCGGTACACAGTGCGTACAATATTTTTTCTCGGCCAAAGGACGAAATGGGTTGTATACAATTTCGTAGAATTTTAATTATTTTTAAATTTTAAACATTAGACGCGATCTCGAGGCTTTTTACGCGACCCGAAATCGGGTTGAACCGGTCGAAGACCACTGACGCGGCCACGGCGCCAACATTATTTTTATGTTCGCGGCTCGCACGCCGAATCGACGGTTTCGCGCCGTAGTGTTTATTGTGTTGCGTAGCCCCGGGTAACGTTACGACGCCGTCATCATTGTTCGCGACAAAAATAAATGCCTAACGCGCCGACACGCGGTGGCAGTGGCGAGAAATCCCGTAACGCGGCATCGGTACTCTTTTACGCCGATTGCCATAAAAAATAAATACATATCATGGTCCGTCGAGTTTCTTGTCGGTCACGCCTGATGGGCCCCGTTATCAAACGCGCGATCGTGGCGACCCTGCCTGTCGCGAATACTTTTCGCGGTCGTCCGGATATAATACCGCCGAGGACTCGACGAGGAAACCGCGCTTTTCCACGGCGTTTTCGCCGCGCTCACCGAAACGGCTGCTCAACGTGCCCGATCCTCGGCACGATAACTATAACAATAACAGTGTAATTTACCGGAATTCAAAAAAAACATATCGCATTCGTTCGCATATCATAACGCAACTGTACCGATGTCCGTTATCTGTCTAATCGCGGGTATAATATGTACAGTGTTGCGAGTAACAATCGCACCGACAGGTGTGTTTTTTTTTTAAATTTTTTTTCCTCTATAGTATTGTACGGTACGTTCGTGTCGCCCGTGTTCTCGACGCCGTGTCGCATCGCCGCGGCGTTACACGGCCCGGAAAACTATCTTCCGTCAGTGGAGGGATACTGCAACATTACCGAGGAAACGGGTGTGACGCTCGTCGTACAGGCGACGAACGGTTAGGTTAGGTTAGGTTTTGATCGGGCGGCGATTTTTGCGATAAGAGGATTTTAATTACGTTACAGGTTTCGGATTCGAATCGTGATCTTATCGGAAAAAACCGGCGCGGTATTAGACAATGCATTTCCATCGCGGATAGCTCGCGCAGTCTTCCGAATTATTGTATCTCGCACTCAGTTTCGCCCGACGAAAAAACTCATTTTATATATAAAATTAAAAAAAAAAAAGTATATCCCGTGTGGAAACTTTTCGAAAACTCGTTGACGGCAATTAAAAATGTCAACACCGGACTTTGATTAAACGGAAACGTCATCTGTTCGTTGACAATTGTTCGAAAGTCGTTTTGTCCCCGAACGCAACGGCCAATAAAGAATCGCGACGTTATAGATGAATTTTTTTTTCCGCGTCAGCTCTTACGGTCCGCGTTACCTCCGCTGTCTTGTTGCCTTTTCTTTTCTCGGGCGACTTTCACGCCGTCTATCCATCTCGGCGGTGTATGGCGGCTCCCGGCTTTTTTCCATTCAGTTTCCACGCGTCCGTTTTATTATTTTTTTTTTTTTTCGCTTTTCAAATATGCACTGATGTTAGGTTTGCGGTATAGTCGGTAAATTTCAAGGTTTTGTTCGTTTGATATATTACTCTCCGTTTTCCATTATAGAGCTATTATATACATACGTATATATATATATATATATATTCGGTATAGCAGCACTCTTCTTTCAAAATCGTTCATTTTTTTTTTTCTCGTCTCTTTTCAGCAACCGATCAGGTTTCGCGTCCGCGAATCAACACCGCGGGGCGTAGTGTACTAGGATACGTCCGTACGCCGTTTCTTTCGATCTGATACGTGCGTTTGTTTTGCTAGTTTCGATTTTTTTTTTTTTTTTTTTTACACAAACAAATTTCGCCCGCGTCGCCGAGATTACTCAAATAAATCTATGGGGGGGGGGGGAAACGATTAGATTCGTTACGGCGCAGCACCGAAAGTACAAATAATAACTCTGCGTGTCGCCCCCCTCGCCGCCGTTTTAGGGATCGAACCCGTACGGGACCCCGGGCGTCTGTCGCAGAACACGCACGTCAGTTGGAACTCGCGCGATCCGTTCGACCGGGGCTCGCGATCCGCTCCGTGTAGTTTCGTCGCTCGTGCAATTCCGTCCTCGGAGGCCAATAGTCAATAGTGATACGGAAACGGCGGATTGAGAGACCGGCCGTTTGAGAAAACCGCGGGGAACAAAAAAAAAAAAAAAAAAAACGCCGACGAGTTAACGCCCACGTCGTCCGTCCCGGCGTGTGTATCTCGCGATTGTTTATGCCGACGACGACGACACGATACCCAATAATTAGTATGGCCGTACACGCACGACGGTCTCGCCGCGTATGGAGAGGTCGTTAAAACTGGTGTGTTTCTGCTGCGATCCGCGCGATATTCCTAAGGACGCGTTTTGTTTCGTTTTGATCATTCGAAATCGTTATTGTCGTTTTTTATTTATTTATTTTTTTTTTTTTTTTTATTACTCTCGAATGTCGTTTTGCGCTCGACTTGAGAACACCGTCGTCGGGGCTGTTGTTTTCATTATTATTTTGTACGCCGATCGTTGCCGGCAAATCGTTACGCGGACGACGACGACGACGACGCCGTGCCCCCTAACCCCCGAATAATGCGGCGGAAAATTTCCGATTTCGACCGAGAGAGACATCGTGTGTTCGATTCGGACATTTGTCGCCCCGCGAAATCGGTGCCGTCACACCGTCAAATCAAAGGCGTGTAAACAATGACGAATAATAACGCGGCGGCACCGAGCGCCGAAAATCGTTTGAAACCGTTAATGCGTATCGCGTGTACGTTTTATCGTACGCGAAACACGTTTACCCGCGATGTTATCATTTGTCGTTTGTTATTATCGTCCCGACATTGACGTTGTCGTTTCGGGTGTGTGCTATGGCGCGTAGAAAACAACAATGCCGTCCGGTGCGTTAACGGGGCGAGGGGGTCCGGGGGGGGGCGGGTTCCTGCCGATCGAAACAACCGGTACACGATATATTGCGGGAGGGGGGTGGGGGAGCGGAAAGTTTTTTTTTTTTTTTTCTCTTTTTCTAAAACAAACACGAATCGTACCGCTCGTCCGGCTTTACACGCTACACGCGGCCGAACGGACTGTGACGGTACGCAATCGCTGGCACGCGGAGCGGGGAAAAGAAAAAAAAAATAGAAAACGCCGACACAATTATCGTATTGGAAAATGCGCGGGGAAAAAAAAAACACCTCGTTCCCCCTGCCCCCCCCCTCCGACCTCTCCCACCCGCGCGTTTTATTACGGATTTCGTCGCGACATTATAGGCGTACCGCGTTATCCGCCGTTCCGTGACGACGCGTTTTGCCGGGCAAATTTTTTTAAATTTTTTTTTTTTTTTTTCCTGAAAATTGCACGATATATTCTAATTATATATCGTTATATACATACATGTATACACATACGCGTACACATATATTTGTAATTCGCAAAACAATTAATTATCGTGATGTAAAATCACGGCTGTGATAAAATACCGTATCGTCCGAAACGAACGCGTATCGAAAACGTACGAGATGCGATATTCGTATTGGCACACGCGTTGGTGTAACGTGGCGGGGGAAAAAAAAAAAATAAATATTTTTATCCGAAATACGATTATGCCGTTGTTGTTCGTTACCGTTGCGTCGGCATCGCGTATCGCGCGTATTAGACTAGTGGTTGCGAATGGATTTTTTTACTACCGTTGTCATTGTTATTGTCGCCAGCGCGTTTGTTGCGACAGTAGGCGTTTACGTTCAACCGGTCCGGGTCTCCGCGACTATATTATTGTTGTTATAATTGTTTTTATTTTTATTACTTTTTTTTTTTTCCTTCTAAAACTAAACTATAATATATACAACAGACATATCACTCGATAACTTGTAAGAGGGTACAACGATATAATAATTTACACACACACACACACACACACACATATGAATGTATGCGAATTTAATTTAATATTTTTTTTGTTTTTTTCTAGACGAAATTGTATGCAAAATTTTACGTGTTAATATTTGTATTCGCGTAGACCTATTGTAAAAATACTAATTATTGTGATGTTTATTGTGATCGCGTGTGTCCGGTAACGCGGCATTGCCGCACGTTGTTCGATTTGATTATTATTATTATTATTATTATCATTATCATTATACTTTTTTAGTCCATAATATATCGTATACATATCGCGTACATATCTATATATGCGTATTCGCTAAGGTACAATGTGTCGAATTTTTCAGCCTATTTTCCGTGGCCAACGCGGTTTTTTTTTGTGTTTTGTTTTTTTTTTTTTTTTCAGATACGAGTCCGTTATAACGTGTACCCCCATATAACCCATGTACCGCGATTCCGTTTTTTTTCCCCGGTCGGAAATCCCGATGCCGTAAACCGACCGCCGCGAAAACGGGGAAAAAAACAAAAAAAAAAAAAAACAAGAAACAAACGAAAAACCGAAACGTTCTTCGCGTTCCCCCGCGGCTGTACGTATTATGTTTTATCGTGTCTGGCGGGGAAAAACGATTTTTCCGCGGCGATTTTGTTTCGCGAAAAAATAAAAAAAAAAAAAAACCCCCGAAACATCCGACGGCCGTTGTTTTACTCGACCGCCCCCCCCCGACCAACCAACCCCCCCCCCCTTCCCAATGCGTGTAACGGCTCGTATATAAGTTACAGAAATCATATATGTATATTTATTTATGTCATAGTTCAAACGATTATCATCATATTGTTACGGTTAAGTATTTGTGTTTTAGAATATTATTAAGCGGATTATATAAAAAAATATATATATTTAGGTAACGTAATTGTATTATAATTATTATGATAATATATTGTACGGTAATATAAAAGTTACGATTGTGTTATTCGTCCGGAACGTTCCGCTGTCCTCGGTCCTGCGCCGCGGGGAAAACGGGGAAAAGTCCCAAACGAGTGTGTTACCGCGTGTTGTTCGTTAAACAGCTGACACGCGCAAATCACTATAACATTCCACGCAGTTAGCGAACGGTATAATTTTTTTTTTTTTCCGTCAACGATATTTCGACATGTTGTCCGAACATAGGCCCCCGTACTGAAACACCGGACCCGCGGCTAAGGGTTCGACGCCCCCCGCGATTGCGCGCAGCTCTCATAAAAACGAAAATACGAAATCTGTGCGCCCCGCGGGATAACGACGACGACGTAAACGATATCGGCGGTTATTATATAATAATAACATAGCGTTTCGTAGGACGGAATCGACGAAAAGTGTAGCGCGTTTTCTGAAAGTAAACCGGAATGGAGAGGTACTTAAGGAAGGTAATTTTTCGGGTTTTTCAGGAGTTTTCGCGATAAATGGGAAAAACGCGTGAAAACCGGGAAAATTTACGAAATGTGTTATTTTCGAATCGAAAAATATTACGGCCCCTCAAAAAATTGTGTAACCAATCTTCGCCCAGAATAGTATTTCGTTAGCAATGATTAATAAGCGACGTTACCTAAAAAAAAAATAAACATTCAAATTGGTTTACTTTTCGTCTGAAAAAAAAAAAAGTCGTAAAGGTATAGATAGTAGAGGAGAAATTGAACGTATATTTGTGGGCAACGGTAGACCGTTGCTTACGAAAAAACGATTCTGAGAGGAGTTAAGTCGATAGTGTCGCTTTGTCAACAATAGGTATACACACGTCATATTATGGTAAAATAATTACACAGGCACTATGTATTTTCTATATATTATATTTGTTTTGTGTTGTACCTATATTTCCGGTTTTCCCATGTTTTTCCCGGTTTTTTTCATTTATTGGTAATGCTCTTGGTAAAATCGAAAAATGACCACCATAAGTAACCTCACCGGTAAAATTTTCTTTTGGAAAATTCGCTACCATTTCGATTCGGAGCAAAATTGCCGGTAGAAAAGTTGTCCACGGAAAAAAAAACACCGTAATATTTCGTTAACAAACATTTCGTACATTTTCCCGGTATTCCTCCGGTTACTTACGTTCTTTGCGAAAACTTCCGAAGATATCGAAAAAATCGATCTCCCTAAAGTACCTCTCCAGTCCGGTTTACTATCAGAAAAGGTGCTGCTACACTTAAAGACCTGAGCGACGTATCTAGTTGAAAAGTCATCTATAGAAAAAAAAAAAAAAAAAAAAAACCTAAGACGGTACCGGTTCCTACACCGTGTAAACCAAACGTTCCGAATCACGGTCTTATTGAAAAAACAATCCGTTATTTTGGGCGTAGACACTTGAATAGTTTTAATGTACGGGCCGAATACAAAAACTCGAAGCGCGCAGGGGCCGTGGCGCAACGAACCGCGGTTTCTACGGGCACTGGAAAAACGGTAAGTTATCAGCGAGCCCGACGAGTTACTCGATAATCGTACCGCGTAACCTCGCATGTAACGGGTAAATAAAATAATAAAACGTGTTAATCGCGGTCGGTTGTTTTTTTTTTTTCTTTTCGATTTTTGATATTGGAAACAGGATTTTTGGGCAACAATTGGCAAAAAAAAAAAAAAAAACAACAAATACTTTACGACGAAACCGTTCATTCCGCAAACTTTCCCATTTTTCCCGGGTTTTCACAGTCGTTAAGAAAACTGCAAAGAGCGTCACGAAACGACTTTCTCGGCGTATCAATTATATGATATTTATGTATTTCACACAAAAAAACGCACACAATAGTAATACAAATAACATATTCCTTATTACTACTGCGCTTAGAATCTAAACCAATAAAAAATACATATTTTACACCACGATTAACAGCGCTGTTGTAGGTGATAGGCCGGAGTATAGGGTAAATTTAATTTATGTAGACAACGGTAAATAATCGGAAACGCAAACCTATTCTGAGCCGGGGTTCGGTTAAACACGTTTTGATAAGTTTGAATTGAAAATTACATTAATTCGTAGCTACACAATAAATTTCAGTTATCTGATGTGTATTTTCAAATTGTGTTATTTAAAAAATTCCCTTTAGCCGAATAAATTGTATCCATATAAATCGGAAAATAATATTTTTTACGATTTTCATCTAAGCTCATATACTATAGAACGTACAACTACCAAGCAATCGACGATTAATGACGTGTCATTATACGATGCGTCATGTCAGATTCTCGAGTATTTTGTAGTGGCCATTTCCGTCCCCGGAGTAAATGGTCGGAGCAACATTTCTGCGGGCGGGTACATACAGGTATATAAATTGTAATAAAGTTGTTTAATAAACAGAAAATAAAAGTACACGTCACATTAGTTACGCACTTAAGGGAATAGATCGTAAAAATTAAAAAAAGGAAAATGTTTATTTTAAATTTATATTTGACATTTATAAATTAAAATTTCAATACCAATTGCTCAGAACTCAGAAATGTTAAGGACGGACTTTGGTGAAACTTCTTTTGAAAATTAAGCACGGGATTGTTTAACTATAGAGTTAAAACGCGACGAAAAAGCTCACTTGTCATGTTTCGATCGGAGCAAGATTTATGGTAAAAAAAAATACTAACAGAAATAAACAAAAAATTTAAAAAAAAGCCCACATACCATTGCAAAACCAAAACATTTTTCGATTAGCGCAGAATCTAAAACGTTTATCCGGAATAAAAGGAAACGGAATAGAAAAAAGACGTCCTAGGATAATGGGGTCGGGCACAACCACTGTTATTGATAATTTAATGTATAACTGTAAGCGACGATAAACCATTGCATACGAAAAAACGATACTGAGCGGAGTTTAGTTGATAGTATTGCTTTGTCAATAATATACATATAAGTACGTTTGTGTCGTATTATGGTAAAACAAATAAAAAGTTATTATAGATTTTCTTTAATAATATTTGTTTAACGTCGTACCGATTTTCCCAGATTTCCTATGTTTTTCGCGTTTTTTTTTCGGTTTTTCAAATTTGACGTGAAAACCTCTGAGAAAAACCAAAAAAATTACCTCCTTAAAGTGCCTCCTCGAACTGATTTCCTTTCAGAAAAGGTGCTACATTTCAAAAAATCTCAGCGGGTCTTCTTGAAGAAAATTTGAGCACAGATAAAAAAAAAAAAAAATGGACCATCTTTGTACAACCGTAAGCTTCTTCGCTCCGCTCAGAATCTACGACGAATACATATTATTTACCATATCGTCTGTGTGTCGGACATCAGTGTATCATCTTTCGGTTTTTCTATTGACTTTAATTGTATGCATTATAATTATACAGTGAAACCTCTGAATGGCGGACACTCTTGGTCACCGACATTTTGTCCGTTATTCGGAGGGGATAAATAAACGCAGTCATCGCGTTGAAAACCGTCACTAACTGACATACGTCCCATAACGAGTTTGTTATCGTAATTATTACGAGAGTGCGTACGAATGTGAATACGTATTATTTTCGAATAACGATTAGCGATTTGCCATTATTTTGAAAATTCCCTAATAAAATAATATATAAATTTATAATTATAAAACTGTATAAATAAAATAATGTCCGTTATTCGGAGAGTCCGCTATTCGGAGGTTTTCCTATTGAAAAGTAGTGAAAACGTCCCCCCGTTCCTCAACAAACGTCCGCTATTGGGAGGTGTCCGTTAGTGGAGGTTTCACTGTATACACAAGAATATTATATTCATAAAAGGAGTTTTTAAATTCAATTTATCATAATTATCGTAGAAAATAATTCCAAACGGTGATGTAGCGCGTGCGAGCACACGTACGTGAGTTCGGCAAGGGAAATTAGCGTTTTCAAACCTTTTTCGACCCGTGCGCGGCGCGACCGCACGCTTACTCGGTTTTTTTTCGCCCGCGCGCTGTTCGACGCTTTTCAACGTGGGTAAAAAGCGCAACGTTCGACCGTCCCGATCTATAGGTGTGGCGAACACACAAAACACGGTTCTTGTAAACAACACAATGCTGACCACGGCCGCCGTATAGTTTGCCGTAAAACCGCGGCCATACGCTGTTTTTTGCGCGAATCGCGAACATATTAACAACGAACATCATAAGACAGTGTTGCCATTAATTTTAATTGAGCACCCCGGCAGCAGCCGCTACCCGACAAAACACAATACACCTTCGCACGTACTCTCGTATATTATTTTACGGAGTTATTATTATTCTCGGTGTATACCTGCGTATGTGTACCCGATACGTAATAACTCACGTGCCGGCCGCATCTAAATCAAACTCCGACGACTTTGCCCACGGACCGTAGGTACTGAATACAATAATAATATTATTCTCGCATTATTCCGAAATATTATCGAAACGGTATACGATTTTCAATACATCGCGCGTCCTGGTCGTTTTCGAGCTGTACAAATTTATAGTGTTTTAAATTGTCTACGTTTACAGAACTTGAGCGGAGCGGGAAATGTATCGGTTTTACAAAGATGTTTATTTATTTGTGTGAACGCTTTTTCTACCAGAAAGCTTACTCCGATAATTTTTTATAGTGATTTTTTTGAAAGAAAACGTTTTCCGGATGGTATATTAAAGAAGCAATTTTTTTTAAAATTCTCCGTAATATTCGAGATAATGCGGAAAATCTGGTTCTTAGGTTGAAGAAGATTGAAAGATTAAAAATAAGATTGTCATTGGCAACAGTTTTTATTTATTTTTTGTTATTATTAAGTATTTATTATTTTAATCTTTTCTAAACAATCGTTGTTGTCATGAAAAAGCACGTTATAATCATTTTACCGTAATACGAAATGTAAATTGTTGAAAAAGCAATATTATCGACTGAATTCCGCTCGTAACCTTTTTTTTTTTTTGTTAGCAATGGTTTATCGTTGCTTACAAATATAAATTAAATTCCCGTCTGCGTTTTACCTTCCCAAATTCTCACCAACAATAGTGGCTGCACTCTCGTGCGAAGTATGTCCGTCCTTTTTTTACCATGTTTTATCATTAATGTAAATCGGAATTAAAAAAAAATATCTGCGTTCAATTTATATCAATGTTTTTGTAACACAATACAAACCAAAGCAAAATTGGAGTAAATTTACTGAGTAGGTAGTTTATGAACACGGGTTATAGGTATATGCTATGTGGGTGTGATAAAATAATAATTTGTTTATGTAAGACCCACCGCACATGTTCTACGTCTGTTTTCCCCAATAAACGTTCCATCGCGAGAATTTAATAATTATCACTTATCTCGGTGACTTGCTTGAAGTTTGCAAGAAGATCGTTGCTCAAAATAAGAGGCGTAAAGTATATGGGTATAATAGAGGTAACGATAAACCGTCACAATGCGTACACTTAGTCTAGTACCCAATAGATACGTGAGTGAGTATTCTATTATTTTTTTAAGCCGTAAGAACTAGTTCACATGAAGCATGTAAAATGCGCGTCAGTCGTACGCACTTTTTCATAGATTCATAGATGCATAGATTTTGCGTGCTACAGAATTTCAGTCGAGTTTTTTCATCCGTCTAAGATGCAAGTTATGGAAGCAGTGCGTTTGTGACTGTTGTATAGAAGAAGACAGCGCCGTAGGCAGAGAAAACGAAAAAATTGAATTCATCCATTTTAGAAAATAGACTTACTACAAGTTTGTACATTACGTTTTATCTAAATCTAAAAAATTATAAATTCAAATTGTTTAATTACTTTTAAATGTCAATTCAGTATGCTGATAAATTGTTGGGGGAAATCAAACAAGAACTCAAGAAAATTCCATTAGGTGTTGTATATCACCCGAAGAAAGACTTGTAACTACTTTAAGGTAAGTAATCAATTTTTTATTGGAAAATAAAAATAAAATAACATTTGTTTACGAATAAATATTTTTTTTTTAGAACTTTTATAGTTTTTTTTTTTTTAGAATATAAATAACATTCGTATTAAAATTAATATTTATTTATATACGCTCCGAATCTAAAATACATTTTGTGGACGAAAATGACTTCACGGAAGTAGTGATAACTTACCGTCAATTCAATATTTCAATAAACAAATTTTTAGATGCAGATTACAGATGCAGTCGGACCAAAAGTTGACCGGGCCAATTGACGCGTTATTCAAACCTTTGACTAGTAGTGATGGTCGATCTGATTCGATATTTGAAAAGATTTTTAATTCGATAATATCGGTCTTTTGAATCGGCGAATCGATCTATTTTTTGTAAAGACCGAATCTTCGTTCCGATAACAACATGGTTTTTATAAAACATAATACGTGTTTTTCGTGTAAAGGCCATCGTTTAAATTTTAAATATTTAAAGTACCAATTCTAGTACTGTTTAAAAGTTGTATACATTTTCTGTTTTAATTTGAAATTTCGATATTTTAATTTACGAGTTAACGAGAACATTGGCAATGTTATCTATATCTAAATTTTCGAAAGATTCATCGGATCGATCTTTTGAGGGAATCGGTATTTTAGTTGGATACACGATATTACTATTTGACGTTACGATAACGTCGTTAGCTGTCCGAATCGGTTCACTACAGCCAATCGCCCGTTACTACCGTTTACTATAAATATAATCGTATTGCACACCCACGAAATGATGAATATCGGTACGAATCGAAATACGAAAATGTCGGGAAATCGACTTTTATCGTTTCATAATAATAATTCTTCGTAACGCACTGTAATTTTTTCTTCGCGAAACCGTCGCTTTTGAGACGCGATTTCATTCCGACCAGAATAACGTCGTGTAGCAACATTCAGGTCGGGACAGAATTAAAGTCGCATCTCAGAGTTTGACAATGTTTAGACCGGAAACCGTAATTCATCGTAAGCAGGCGTAAAGACATTTCTGAATTCGTACCGTTTTTAATTATATTGAATAGATAAAAAAAAATTCAAGAATACTAAATATTATTATAAACGATTACGGTATTGTACGTAATTCGCCAGTAGTGACTCGAAAGTCGTATATTTTTCGAGTTGTGTCAGGTTATATTCTTTCTGGGATACGATAATCATATTATAATCGTTATTTTTAAATTTTTTTTTCCTTTGGAAACTCGTTTTATTAGCTAAACGTCCAAGTCAGGTAATATTACGCCAACAAAATGTACTGTTATTGTGACGTTAATTCGTTACAATATGACCGACATTTTAACATAAAAAAATCCGTAATTCGTTTACATTTTTAATAGGTACGATCACCGGAGTAGCAATTCCAATTAAGACAATTTTTATAATGCGTTTAAATTCGTGCATAGTCTTTGACGCAAGATATATTTTTGAATTTCGAACTGTTCGTTAGTCATTAATTTTGTTAAACGCCGTACTACGCTTGAGTACCTATTGTTATTATTTTTTATTTTAAATAAGAGAAAATTCCCGAAATTCAAAATTTAATTATTTCGGAAAAATCGATCAAACAAAAAAACTATAAAATAAAAAAAAAAAACTCGGACATGGATAGTATACTGCTATATGCTGCTAATACCACACGTCTTCCTATAATAGTAACGCAATTAATAGTTTTCATGAAACAAAAAAACTGATATTATAACTTCATATTTTTTCGGCCATTTTTATTATTATTATTTTTTTTTAATTAATATAATTCATATTTTAATTGATTTTTTTAAACTCGGTCTTAATACATTTAGTTTATTGTTTCGTTATTTCAGTATCACCTAGATGTATTACTTTTTGATGTATTGTTTTTTATCACATACTGATTTGTGTCTAATCGCACGCGAAGAAATACATTTTTTTTTGTTAGAAAAACCACAGGTCATTAAAAGTTACACAATATTGTAATAATAATATCTCATATTCTGTGTATTAATTACAGTTTTATAACTTAGCCATTTAAAAATATAACTACTTTTATTTGTGCAAATAATTATAACTTCATATATTTTATCTTTATTTATAAATGTATTTAAATACAAATCAAATACATAACATTAATTGTAACTTTTTTAATTTGAAGAAATGATAAAAGTGTGAATTTTTTGTTTTATGTGGTAAAAACTAATTTGTTGGACCGTATTTGAAAGTTGTTGGAACTTGAATGTGCAAAATAATCACTTTTTCGATCATTATACTTTAAATAAGGTAACTTGTGGTGGTGGAGGAAAACAGGCAATTTTAAGATAAATAAATGATAATAGATTGTGCTTCTTTATTTAAAAAAATTGAAGTCGTTGATTAATTCCAGTTAATTAGTATTCAAAACTGGGCGATAACTTATTACAAATTTATAAGTTACTTTGTTTGACAACTTTTAACTTAATCAACTAAATAAAATAATATAATGTTAAAAAATAACTTAGTTATTCCTTTAAATAAATAATTTGAACTCGAGGGAATTGATGACTGTGTATATTTCAGTAAATTTTGACCTAAATACCAAACTAAACTGTAGTCATTTATTTAACAGTTAAATATTTTTAACACGAACAATGCCGGGTTAAACAAAGAGGGAAGAAGGGGCGATTGCCCCAAGCGGAAAAATTTATGGCGCGGTTTCGAACATAAAAACAAAAGTATTGGAAGTTTTCAAATGTATTATTATTTTTAAAAATAATTGTAAATATACAATATATTTACTGCTGTATATACACTTGGACGTTTTTCATATGAGTCTTTTAGACTGCTTTTAGTTCAGTGTTTCTAAGGGAAAAAACTAGTTCAAAATAATTTTTAAAAAATCCTGCAATTTTTTTCATATTTTTATTTTAACAATCTAGGGGAATTAAATTTTTCCAATATAAATGTTTTCACAAAATTTATGAATTTTATTTATCTTAATGTTCAGTATATCTGAAAAAATCCTAAGCTGGTAGAAACCGTCTAACAACTACCAACCTTATTCAAGAAAAAAAATAATCTAATTTTGACGGAATCGTGAAAAAACATAAATTTAAAAACAAGCAATTTCAATACGTTGTATACCAATGTAGTCCTAATAGCCGAACGGAGAAAAAGAATATACTAATTAAGTCCGCGGTCGGGAAACCAAAATCATATACTACTTGAGACCGAGGATTGTTTTAAGTAAAATATAAAATCAATTATAATCAACGAACACGACCGGTACGTGATATCGTTCATATCAGTTCGTCGTTTACCGTTATCGCGCTCACGCGTGCCATTGGCGCGTGTCCGTTATCTATGTCTTTATCTACTTCCGCGTGCAGTTCAATGCATTAGTATACGCAAGTCATAATATAGTTTTAAATACCGTTGTACGTTGTTTTTGTTACTTTTGCGTTTAAATCATTTCGACTATGGCATTTAAAGCTCCCGAAAAGCAATCTGCTGAAATCCCCGTTATCGATTCAAACGGACAAAATTAATTAACTCATTATTATGATAAACGATTTAAAATGTGCTCAGAAAAGAATTGTTCCATCCGTCAATTTACGTCGTGATGGTATCAAAACCCAAAATAAAAAATGTATCTCTTGCGGTGCGAAACTCGATTTATTATCCACCTAACTGATGTGATTAATGAAAATAAATCGCTACAAGTAAGGATCGAAAAACTAGAATTTAAATTATCTGAAATTGAGCATGCTAAATCTACATCAACAAAGTGGGTGTTACCACTTAGGAGAATGTTTACTCGGAACTTTCGGATCGGCAATCTAGGGCTCGCAATGTTATTATGTTTAATGTGTCCGAAGCATCTGGTCAATCTGGTCATTAATGACGTATTTAATGTCTTAGGTGTCTCAATTGACCGGGTATCTGTACATCGTTTAGGTGAAGGCTCTGGCAAGCCCCGCCTTCTACGTGTTACCTTTCTTAGTTCTACTGACGTTTTTAACATTTTAAAAGTAAAAAGAAAACTCACTTTTATAGACATACCTAGTACTATCCGCGTTTCGTCGGACTTAACTCTGTTAAAACGTAAATATCTCTGGTCAATTTTATTGGAGCTGAAGTCGAGAAAAGACGTCGGTGAACATAATCTGTTTGTTAAATTTATTAACGGCTTACCAGCCATCTCAAAAAAAATGGCCCACTAAATAAATTACATTTCAATGTTTATATACTGCAAAGTCTGATCTTGAAGTTTTCCGTATTGTTAAAACATTTAATGACGCTGTAGTCCTTCAAAATGGTTTAAATCACCTGTGTATTCGATGTGACCAAAATAAATTATATCTCAATATCAGCAAATTTAAAGTAATGACTTTTTCGAAAAAGCGGTCCACATATATTCATAGTTATTATTTAAACGATTTGAAACTCAGTCATCTAGATCAGAATAAGGATTTAGGTATTTTTTTCGACACGTCTCTCATCGTATCATCTTTGGGACTTTCGTCAGATAATATAAACCCAGTTCGTACGCAGCAAATATAATTTAATGTTATTATTTTTATTGCCGAAAACTTAAGATTTTATTTCTACCGTTGCTAGTGCGTATACCGTTTACCGATATCATTAAATTATACGCTTTAGTTTACAAAATGGTCAACAAACCACCATGGATGAAGTTGGGTTAAGTGAAAGCAATAAAAGTATATTTTAAAAATGTAATTTTAACAACCTATACGTTAATTTAATTATACACAAGTGACATTTAAGTTATTCATAACATAATACATTTTTACCAATATAAAAACTGTAATTTTGATTATTTTTATTTTTAAAGTTTGATGGCACTCGGTTGGTATTAAACATGGACTGAATTAGTATTATATCTGACATTTCGAGGGACTCAATTAGTATACACCTAAAAACAGCCGGGGATTCAATTCGTCCTGAAAGGTTTTATTGGGATTCAGTTCGTATGCAGCCATACAAAACCACGTATAACTCCGTCAAAATTAGTTTTTTTTCCGACAGTAGTCAAATTGAACGTCGGTTTTTTAGTTTCGCGGATTTCGACTATACCGCACAAACCGCATGACTATTGCCCGGTACTTTTACATACACTTGTCAATCGTAGTCTCCTTATAGCGACCTTTCCTTCCTCCGTACATTCCTCGACGGCAATGTCGATTCCCATTATTCTTCTAGGGCGCGTTAATTTCAGCGTTCTTTCACACGTTGTTCTATTGATTACAATATTCATTCTGTGAAACCGCTTTGCTTATGAACCATTAGCTTGAGTTATATGGGTTTCGTCAACAAGGGATTATCGCTCATTCGCTTTTTTGTTAAACGATTATAATTGTTACTTGTATTTTTTTTTTTTTGCCTTCGTACCTTTTCGAACGGAAGCCTTATTAATAAGCCTTATTAAACAAGCAATAACTCGAGCGTGGTATTAAATACGATTGGATATTATACAGATATCAGTATACAATTATAAAGGATAATCTATTATTACAATGAGCCTGTTTTGTCAACGGTAATACACAGTCCTGAACGATTTCTAAATAATAATTAATCGTATTGGTTATATTATTATTATTTGTATCGACACGATAAAAAAAAAATAATAATAATATGTATTACCCAGATAATACTTATTATTGTATTGTGAAGCCCGTAGACTAGTGTGTGAAACACGACGCGTTTCGTATTTTTATTATTATTATTATTATTTTTTTTTTTGTATTACTAATAATTATTGTTATTTCCGTAAACGAATACCTGAATAATATCTACGCGCATTTTTGCAATAAAACAATAATATCTACGTGCATTTCCGAGAGAAAAAATAAAAGTAACTATTACAGTGTGACCTGATCAATCGGCACAACGACTGGTCAAACGAACAAATATTAGTATTATAATAATGTATTTCATCCCGTTATTTGTTTCACAAAATATTATTATCTTTTAGCAAATACCTATTGCATTTTATAAAATAAAATTTACAGTCATTTTTACGGATTTTTAGTAACAATTTAATAATGTTCAGTGTTAACCCAACCGTTTCCTCGAGAAACTCGATTTTCCAGCAGTGGTACCAGAGAAAGGTTTCCCTAGTACCACTACTCCGTCTAAATGAACTTTTAGATGCAAACTTGTTATAACATTTCAAAACTATTTCCTTTCAATAGACAACTATACGTGTACCTATAATTTAATTGGTTTTCAAATCTATCTGCGGCTACACATTTCGGTAGGCTATGAGAAGCGAGAGTTAAATCTACTAAGACTTTACTCCTCCTCTAACCTAGCCTTACTTAAATTAAGTTCATAGATTAACGTAAGGAAAGTTAAACACAGTGTTAACTAGAATCGCATAATTCGAGTTTACGATGAATCCGCGCCCTTTGTGCGTGCTCACTAGCGATTCGACTAATTGGAAGCACTAATACCCGGTCATTTTTTCACTTTGGCGCAGATAAATCTCTCACACAAGTTCCGAATACTACTGAGTTGACGGTTTATATCCAATATTCATCAGTGTCTCTGAGCTCGTAGTAGGAACAAATATAAAATAAAACTTGGGTAATATAATTTTTAAAAGTATTTAGAATAAATAGAAATTCGAACACAGACAACAGGCAAAGTTCGGCACACTCTTCGATACACGTATTTTGGATATGTAATTATATCTTGTATCTTGAATTTCATTGTTGTTATCAAGGAAAATGTCTTATCACTTTAGCAACAAGTGTCACTAAAATGTTCGCGATATAGTTCTTATAACTATCGAGCATACTCGTAATGGAATACTGAAATCAATGCGACCTAGTATCAAGTAACTATAGATACTAATTAGGTAGTATCGATAGTTGATTAATGAGTATCTAGTATACAAATACATACATTGTTAGTAAACGTCTTGTCTTGCGTATTTTGTCCGTCCCTGACTATAAATAGTATGTTGAGTACAAATTTACATTTACATATTTATATTTTACATTAAGGACAGAAGTCAGTTTTGTTTTGTTTGTCGGACGTTCAAAGGAAAAATCCCTTATTTATCCTTGTTTGTAAGTAAAAAATATCATACTTACACTCAAGTTTGGAAAAATAACCACGAACCACATAGGAGACGTGTTACATCACATAATAGTTAATATTTATTATCGATTAATCAACTACGCAAAATAATTGTAAATATAGGTTATGTATAAAATTATAATTAATTATTTCGGTAAAAGGTCGGAAATGTTAATTTTATAAATAAACATGAACATTTCATAATATATTGACATTAATATATAATACTTCGTTGGTTTTAGTACTATATTCGTACTCAACACACGTAAAGGGTGACATTTTCCGATGTTATATATTTCTCGTAATATCAATAAACCATCACTTATCCTAACACACCTATTAGTATAGTCTATAATATGTAGACGAGTCTATCGCAGAAAACGCTATACAATCGATAAATAGGTTACCTGCGAGTATATATTATTATAATATAATTATGTCCTTTATTATCCGTGTCCCTGTTAAAGTACAAATAAGATAAAATTAATAAAAATCGGTATAGTGGGCTTTTGAACTTATAGATAGCGCACTGTTGTAGGTGGAGAGTTTGGAACGTAGGATAAACAGAGTAATTCCATTTACACCGATATCCAACGGTAAAAAATTGCTAATGAAAAACGATTTCGGACGGAGTTCTATTAACCATAGTTTGATAAATTAAATTGAAAACTGTATTAATTTGTAGCAACAAAATAAACTATAAACGTTCGTGGTTTTTTTTTTTTTTTTTATCCAATTTTTGAACATTTTTATGTGACTGAAAATGTTTATAATTGGAAAGTAGTACACAAAATTTTTGTGATTTATGTCGAAACCAATATATTCCTCGCCCTGCTCAAAAACTAAAATAAATAAATAATTCACCATGACTGGGAGATTGAGACGTTGTGTTTTACTGTCACTAATTGACAATAATACGCGTACCGGAGACCGGGGTACCGACACAGGTACAATATATTATCCATAGTTGATTAATTATACAATCAAATAGAGAATAAAAGAGAACTATTTATAGTTATTATTCTAATAGCCGTATAAAAAAATTGTTCGTCCATCGAGTCTCCACTGCATTGTGTTCACTATCCATTCGAGTCTAACTTATTTGGATCCCTGTTAGGTATACATTTTATTATTATTAAATATATATTGCACACAGTTCTTAAATATTTTAACGTTTATACAATTTATAAAAAAATTCATCTATGACGAAAAAACCCAAAGTAGTTACGAAACGAATGCCGCCTATTAACAGTTTTTAAACGTCAACGCCGGATGTAACTGCTCCCTGTGCCCCCCCCCCCCCCNCCCCCCCCGTCAAACACGCCTCAAGTTGCATAGTTTTTCCCATACTCCCCCTTGCGGCCGGGTGAAGTAACATGGTGGTAAATATTCTATTACTAGAACAAATTCCTAATCACGCCACTTTAACAATCGGTAGAAAAAAAAATAAACACGTTTACCGGGGATTCCGGTCGGCTAAACGTACCCGTGGGTAAAAACACCCGAAATATTTGCCTGTCCCTTGGACATTTTACCCGAGACACGTCACTGATAAAGGCCGCTGCGCTGCGGTAATACATTATACCGGTATACTATTGTACGCGTATCGTATTGCGCGTGACACCGAAGCCGTGTTCCGACGTACATCACTTATATTGTTATAAGCCGGGACGTTTGCGCAGCACAAAAAATATATAATCGCACGTCGTTTTATATTTGATCGATATTATATCGCCTTGTATAATACGTACAGTGTTATTATATCCCGCGTTAATGCGACGTAATAACAGTGATAAAAAAATATATAAACGAGTATCGAGAGGTTCTCACGTAGGTATAGATAAGTGCGTATCGTTACGTGGGTATCTATATAATGAATACGTACAGGGTGTCACGCGGAAATCTGACAAATGCAATAGTTTCGTTGCGTTTCAATTTCTGTAATATTATTATTATTATTTTATCAGTTTACTATGGCTTTAGTATTGGACAATACAATTAAGCTCGCTTTATGGATCTTGTAATTTTTTATCATAACTAAAATTTAAAAAAAAAACGATTCACAAAATTCAAGATTGTTGTATTTATCCGTGGGGTTGCGCTGTATACTCGTATAATACAATATTATATTCTTTCGAATGGCTTTTTATTAAATCCATAAAATACGATGATCACGTATTATACGGCTCACATAGTGTTGTATAATGTTGTTATGATTATCTCTTGTACTTAAAACATACAAATAGTTATGCAAACAGTCTTGCTGCGGTGCAGCGTAGGTCAATATAGCGAAAAATCCCCCCTCCCCCCAAACGGAAATAATAGTAAACTCTACTATATTTTTATATTAGATTGTATGTGTATAAAATCAAGTTCAATTTACGTTGGCATTTTATGCAAAACTACAAATGCTTTATTCCAATCTCGATAAAAAAAACCAAATAAAACAACTATTATACACATAGTACGTACGGTATACAAATACTAAAATCATAGTAATTCCAAAACAAGAATGGCGAAATTTTCTTATATAAATATAAAATATTAGGGGAAGAGGATAAAAGTTGTATCACCCAAATGTACATCCTTGATACGAACGCCATAGACATGTAAAATGGCATTGCATGGCTTTATTCTGGGACTTTTATGGGTGTAAAAAGCTAAAAAAAATCGCCATTCTCTCGCAAAAAGATCATTCAAATCATATTGAAATTCAACCGGAATTCGATCAGTTACAAAAGATACAAATACAATTGCCATATAATAATTGTAGTTCTTAAAAGGCCCAACTGTTATCAGTCTGTCTGCAATAAGTCTGAAAAACAGCCGGCCGTTAAGAAAAATAATAATTAGTTTGCAAACGAGCTACCCCTTTGCAAAAAGCCTATTATTATGTATTTGTGAAAAAAAAACCAACTTTCCATATGGCCTGCAACATACATAAACACGGCTGGACTTGGACTTGGAAAATATAATACAAAACAACCTATGCGGTTATTTTGGTTTCATTAAAATTGTATTGTAAATGATTGCAATGCCCGGCAATGGAATAATTTATGTAAACTGCACTTAATGCAATATGGTTTCATTATAATATGACACGACTCATTCTACTTTTTTGTTTTTTTTTTTTTTTTTTAAATGACTCATGTTAAAATATTTGTTGGAATTTGATATTCAATTATTAAAACACGAAAATTTACAAGTAACATTTAAAATTTAAACGGGAACCAGTGAGTAATTATGTTTTTTGAAATATGACTGACTTGCTATTTACTAAGTATCATTGAATTTTGACATGTTTCTTTTTTTTTTTTTTATTTTCAGTTGAGTAACGAAGTTATAATTAATGTTACTAAAATCAGTATTTATTTTTTTCTTGGAAAACACTTTTGGTTATTATATCAGTACAAAATTGTACTGATATAATAACGCGGCTATAACAATGTGTCCACGGTGTTTTAAAATGATTTTTGCGACAATAATTATTAATATTTCGTAAAAATCAATTGCACGTGTACAAGTCGTGCACGCGTTTCTGCTGAAAATGTTTACGGCGCATTTCGGAAAACGACATACGATTTCGTCTATTGCGATGAAAAATTTCGAATTCCGAGAAACCCGACGCTCGGTAATCCGAAATTCACGCGGTTCTCGATTTATTTCGTACGGTTTTTATTTGCGTACTATAGTAACACGGATTACCGCGGTATCGCAGCGTCTAATTACCGGTGGTAGTCCGCGGTCTTCCCGCGCAGCGCGACGTTATACCGGCGTGCGAATCCACGCGCGTTGCTGTACGTCGGCCCGTCGCAGTTATTTTACCCGTAGCACCGTGTTCAACAACACTGTTCACTTCCGGCAGCGGGGGCGACGGGGCGTAAAATAGTTTTCACCGCTTCGGGAGTTTTCGTTCTCAGTAAATATGTTCGAATTGGTACAATACGAGGCGCGCGATACGATCAATCGATTGGAATACTGACAATTGGTTTTGATTGCCAATGTTTGATATTATCCGTTTTGATTACGACATTTGACTCGGTTACCGTTACCGAACACTGTCGGTGTTTGGTTATTACCATTACAATATGTAAAATGTAAAATGAAAAAAAAAAAAAACACAAACGAAACGAAACGAAATTTACCGACGAAACATTAACAATTAAAGTAAATAAATACATGAATAAAGAATTTACGTATAAAATTAAAATTAATGAACGCGTCTCGCCATGAATAATTTGGATATTCCTTTGAAAGTTTGTAATTTTTTGTACCGGTAAGTATGTTATGTGTTTCAAAAAATGAAAACAAAAACGATTGGTCCGAGTTCACTTGAACTTTAATATAATATTCATAAAAATATCACAACTGTATGTTTTGAAACTATTTCTGTTTCGTCCACAGATCCAATAGCGGAAAAGCGGTTTTGAATTAAAAAGGGGTCTTTTTTTTTTTCCACTTGAACGTTTTGGAAGTGACGATAACACGTTAACGAAATCCTGTTAGCGGTGTTCGCACTATCGGTATGTTTGATGTGATTCGAATGAAATATTTGTGTAAGAGCATAATACACAATCGAACCGGGATGGGATTAAAATTACAAACTGTGCTCTGTTCGAAACGTAAAAGAACAGATTTTCAATTGCCGTCATAAATTATTCTGTAAGTTTATAGAACGTAATATTTATGATGTGAGTTTATAGGTCAATTCTGAAAACACACGTGATAAATGTAAACCGTCAAATGGAAACTGCGACAACTAGCTTTTAATAAATGCCATTCCAATGGTTACATCTGTATCGCGTGTATCTGTAATTTTTGAATTTAAAAAGCAATTTTTCTGTTGACGGTACGCGTTTCAAAATCCGAAACGCACTGTTATTGAACGGTCTTTTAACGACTATTTACTTAGACGCTTTGTGTACATTAAATATGCCGAATAATTCGGTTGTATTTTTTAAAAATCTAACCGTCGGTTTCGAAGATGACGGCAATTTATTTATGCTCGAATAAATTTCCGAATCAGCTACAACAATACATTACTCAAAATGTTTGATTAGCTTAATAAACCCTCGTTTTCTAAAAAGCCTTAGGACATGTACATGTTGATCAGTGTAGTTGAAGGCGAACGTATGTTATAATTCCTAGTAAGGAATTATAACTATTTAACTGTTTAACTAATTACTATAAAACGATGAAGGATAAAACTCGTCGTTTTCAAACATGATATCCCGGGTGGCTTCCAAAAGCATATTGGAGGCGATGAAACAGAGGCGGCACTGGTACTAAAATGTACAATATTAATAATTAGGGCTGTGGATTTAATGCAGTAAAAAACCTTAAAAATGCAATTAAATATGCATTTCGAGTCTCAAAAATGCGATAAAAAATGGTTTTTCATTTCATTTTAATATTACTGAAATTAGTATGCTATATTCATAAAATTGCATTTATTTCATAAAAAAAAAAAAAAAAAAATGT
>CABPRJ010000964.1:826496-836936 GCA_902439185.1 Cinara cedri | reverse complement strand
AAAAAAAAAAAAAAAAAAAAAAAAAATACACGCGTAAAGATTAACGGAATTTGATTAAAAATACCGGAAATCAACTAAAAGGGAAAATATGACTTAAAAAGTGCAAACAATGACTTTAAAAACTATAAACGTCAAAAAATGCAAAATAAAAGTTTCACGAAACGAATATGTGTTGCACGATTTGTTGCGTGATTCGAACCGCGTACTCAGAAATCCACGTTCCACAATCGGCTGAAAAAAAAATGCACTATCCTACAAATTCACAGCCCTATTGGAACAATTGTGTATCCGCGATGAAAGCGTTGGCATTCGGATTTGTACACTTGCGATGTTGTCATCGGTGTCCAGCGGCACTGTTATATTCGGCGAAAATGCCATTCGAAGGGAAAAATAAATATTTTTGCGGTCGCGTTGACTAGACGCGGTACTCGGTTCGTTCGCATTTCCGGGCTACTCCTGGTTTTTCAACATCATCCATGACGATACTTTTTTTTTTTTACTAATTATTATTTTTTTTTAATATCAGGCACTTTGGAACGCCTGCTGCGGCGACTCCCGCGTTATTACGCGATTCCGTACGTGTGTACAACCTGTTGTCGCGGCTCCGCGACACGCGTATATACTTGGCTATTATATTATTATGTACTTGTACCCGGAAACGGAAATGAGTTTCAGGCGCTCGGCGGCCGTCGGAATTCAAACGGAGACGACGACGATACGGTCTCGACGGAAACGAACGCGACACGCTAACAAGACTCCGGTAACGAGCCGACCCTTTTTCCACACCGCTCTTATTACCACGCGGATTCCCGTTCTCAATAGTATGCGTGGGTGTAACTTTTCTTTTAACTTTTTTTATCTCAGCGTGCAGCAGTGAACTGTTCGTTGTTCGTTAACGCTGGCGTAAAATAGAATTTCTTCCCCATTCAACCAAACCCGTTGTAAATAACGATCTACGGCAGTGGTTTTCAAACTTTTTTTCGACCACGGCACGATGTAACCTTTTTTTTTTTTTTTTCGTCATTGTTAAATAGTTTACACATAACTAGTAACGAAATTTCGACGTGTCATGCTCAAGCGAGTCATAATAAAAAGAATTACGACTTCACACTTGACGTAGCGGATCACCGCGACCGGTGGTCCGTCAGAGTTTAAGGAAAACGATTTTCAACGAATTTCGGCACACCAGCGTACCGCAGTACCCAGTTTGAAAACCACTGCGGGATGGTCATCGGGCGGGTGAAAAAAAAAAGCAGATTTAGTTTTTAACTACGTTTACAGGGCCGCGCGAAACGCTTTCACGTACGTTTCGGTAAATCCGTTTACGATTAATAAATTAATTAATACATTAAAACGTAATTCAAAATCGCGGCCGAAAAACAAATTCGTTTTTTATCCGTGTAATTCTTGGCGGTTGGGTACTCGGAGAATTTGTTTTCGTTTACAGTCAGATGCAGTCGGAGCGGAGGTGGATTGTTGCTGCATTTTTTTTTTTTTTTAAATCATGGCTATACACAAAAAAAACAAACAAAAAAAAATGCGTAGAAGGGCGGTGAAATAAATCGGAAGGGACGTACGGGTAATTCGAGTTATTCGATCCGTCAGTTTCAATATTCCGGTCGACGCCACTGTAAAAATTCGTTATCGCCATTAGCGTGTTTTACGGGGAGGGGGGAGAGGGAAGAAATAAAACAATCGTTATCGTGTTTTTCGAAATACCGACGAACCCGGTTCCGGTAAGTATAGGTGGACATTTTTAAAATTTACGTGGACGACCCGTGGGCGGCGGCGGCGGCGGTTTCGATTTGACTTTTTGACGGAATTCACGGAAAACTTGAACCGCGTCGTCAATTTTAGCCGCATGTATGGTATCCTGTTGCGCCGTTTCGCGAATTTTTTTAATAATACGAAATAATTATTTCGCTCACCTACCGTCGAGAAATTAATTTTACCGACAACATAACGCAATAATAAAATTGTATACTTTTTTTTTAATCGTATGTATTTTTATATTATTTTAATTATATTTATCGTAATTGTACGCCGAATTATTACCGGTATACAGGGTGTCCCACCGCAGTACCGCGCGCGGGATTTTTTCACGCGAGGGGTTTTGTTTACGACAATCGTCTAAAGAGGGGAAAGCAACGCATATATTACCAGCACATCGCTATCACTGTTGTATTACTGAATACGTGATTTTCGACGCGGTTAAATTTTATTTTGTGACATAATTAGATATTATGTTTTTGAATGTAAAACTTGATTTACAAAAACGTAGTGAAAGAAGACATTTTAGGAGGAGTTTCGACCCCCTAACACTCGTCTGTGTGCGCCACCGTCCAGCAGTGGTGTTCTACGGATTTTTATATCTCTGCAGTTAATGTTCAACTGTTTTAATTATTTTTTTTTTTCTGCAATCGGATTTGTGTTTCTGCCCGCACTTGTGTAGAGAAAAATTACATTTATATTTTCAATCGTAATCACACGCACACACACACACACATACATACACGAACAAACGAAAAAAAAATCACTTTTTATTTGTTCACTTTACAGAACATAGCCAATTTGTAAAAAAATGTTATTCTAAACGTTTTAACGTACCACGTGTTCATGTTCGATCGGTAGTTCCTTAGTGATATAGCCGGTTTAATTTGTTCAATAATTTTCGACACAATAAATAAATGATTTGCAATAAGTACAGAGTAAAACAAAAATCCGCTTATTGTAAAAACAGTTATCCGTCGACAGTTTTCATTATGATTGTGATTCCTCATCACGTAATTTCGTAATTGGATGTGCATTTTTCACATCCCTTCTCTAGAAATTAAAACGCCTACAAAGAATACAACGAAACTATTCATCGAATATACTACACGTTAGATTGAAATGTTTAGCATAACAAATTATTACATATTTTTGGAAAATATTGAAAATTGAACAAATAGACAGTTATTTTTGCTTAGTGATTAAGGGGAGATAATTTGTTCGTTAATGGCGATCTGATCGTGGAGACTTGTCTTCTTCTTGTCCAGAACACGTGCGATCAGTGTGATATCGTATTATTTAATAACAGTCCTTATCGAGTATTCAAACAACTAAACATGTAAGCGCATTGAAATGTAATGTAAAGTCACTTTCAAGTTCTTATTTTCTACAATTTAAGTACGTAGATGTTTATTTTGTCGTTAAAAAATCTTTAAAACCTCATTAATAACTCTTATTTAACTATAATAAACAAATTCAAAATAAATTGATATAGTACGGCGAGCTTTGAAAAAAAACCACGCGTATGTTTAATAAGATTGTTAAATTTGTTGTATCCGAATGATAAAATTACTACTGATAACAGATTGATAAGAAGACCGTGACGTACAGATATGATGATCACGTGTATTTTTCAAACCGTACAAATGTTCTTATCGCAATTTTTTTCCGTACCTGGAAGACGAAGTTTCGTTATTATCGCAATGCATTTTGTAGCATTAATTGCTTCACTGCGTTGACTATCAAAAAGTCATATCGGTCTCGCCTTGTTGTTGCACCGAGCCCTTCAATAATTACGAAATCCAAGACCCCGACTTTGGTTTCCAACGAAGTCTGATATCCAAATAGCACCGGAGTTCGCGTACGACTCGCGTTATGCAAAAAAAAAAGAATTCGACCGAATCGCGAAAATCGCTATAGAGCGATCGATTTCGATTTCAGGTGGCTGATAACTAATAATAATAACAATAATAAAAACCGCACGACAGTTCGTGTATAGAAACGCGATCCGGATACATGACGTGTCTACATAGAGACGGTGAGTAGTCGTCTCTCGAAACCAAAAAGCGTCTCTATAATGTTCGCATATAATTATTATTGACTTTGGCGTGTTCCCCGCGGATATACCGACCGACAAAATGATAATAATTCGCGTTATTATATTATAATACCAGGCGCGGTGTCGGTGTCGATCGAAAACGTCAGCGCCAGAACCGGAAAACGGCGATGATACGATACGCGGTACCGTTATATAGTAGTGTCACTGCAAATGCCGGCGTTGTTGTCGGGCGTCCGCGGAGAGGCAGACGAGCGAAAATTAATGGCCGATAACCGAACGCCGTCGCCGCCGTCGTAATAACGAATAATACCTGCCGGAACGCGTCGACGCATCGGGTACCGCGTGTCTGTCAGTGGCGTAATTGTACCGGAAGCGGATGACGCGCGGTATAGGTCCCGCGGCGGACGATTTTCGCGTACGTATGCAAATATGTGGGCGCACAATATCATATTACTTAATCACGAGTGCCCGTGGCGTGTGAACGCGCAACGTTTTTCGGCAATAAAAATTCATTTTAAGCAGTTGCGCTGTTGACTAGCCTAGCTATTAACGCTGGCAAAAGATGAAATCGATAAATCCTGCGGGCACGGTGACCGTCCGAAGTATAACGTTATTTTTTCGTTGGCGTTTCGAGTCTACTAACTAATCTATGGTTTGAATTTCAACATTAAAATGTCGCGTACGTGACTCATTATAATTGTCGATATTAATGTAGAGTATGTGTGAGGTCCACCGAAAAAACGGCCAAACACCGTTGAATTTTTTTTCGAAACGAATTCAAATGCCGAAAAAACAAACACGTGGCTTAACATTCCAACGCAAACAGCTAATTGAATAAAAACGGTGAGGATTTTCGTAGCTAAAAAAAATGGATTTTTCTTTTGTAATATTCTCGTACGCTGTCTTTTACTCCGTCCACTGGCAGGGGCGTAAGTTCTATCAGAACGTTACAGTACATGTTCGAGAAAAATTACAGTTTAAATAGGCCGTACTCGGTTTCTCCGGTCTTGTAAAACTCGAAAATTATTTTTTACCGTTTAAAGACCGTCTCAAAAAAGAGACTATTCCGCTAATCTACTGCACGATACCCGTTTAAGGCGATGGGATACATTCGGTTTATTGTTCGGTACAAATGTCGGTACTTACAGTTTTGAGAAATTATAAACATAGATTTTAAAAATCAAAATACGTTTAATTTCATAAACAAGTTCATTTCGCACCGGTTGGAGAAATTTTTCGATTGTATAAAATCATTTACGAAAATAGAGCTTTTGAAATGTGTATGAATTTGTCAATTTTCAATTATTAAAAAAAAAAAAAAAAGTTTATATTATGAAAAATATAAATCGACCGATGCGTAGTAAACATGTTAGTGATTCCCAAGCGTATTTCGATTTTTAAAATCGACTTATCGAAAGTGCCTGGATTTATGTCAAACGTTCAGGTCTTTTTAATGGAAATTTCACAGTGAGTGAGTAACTAATGATTTTATTCACGTGTTTTTAATATCCGTAAACCAAAATTAATTCCGTCTACATCGTCGTAAAATATTAGATTAATTAGGTTATTTTTATTTAAATAAAATTACAATTTATTATATTTTAACCTTTGTGGGTAATTAAATAAAAAATGAATTATTTCATAACAAAATTCACTTTTCTTGAGTTTAATACACAGTTATATAGCAGGAGTGCCCAACTGGTCGATCGTGACACGAGTTCGAGTCGAACACGCCTCTCTTTCGTTTTTTCTTGGATTTTTCCAGAAGACAAATATAAATGATTTTTTTTTATAAATGCGTGTCTTCATTTAATCTTTTTTCGATCCACGAATTAGATATACAGTATAACATAGAAATTAGATTAATAGCGAATTACTTAATTACTTAATAAATAACTATGAAAAACAAACGAAATTCAACGCCGATCACGTTTCACACCTGATATGTGTTCTGAAGACAGCTCGAGATCATCTTTGTCGTCATACATCCCAGATTTCGTGAAATTATCAAATCAAACGCAAGCCACAAACATCCCGTTGATTAATATTAAATAAACACAATATTATCCTATCAAATAATGATAAGTTAAAAGTAATAGTCAAACGTGTTAAAATACGTGTTGTGTAAAACTGTGATTATGATTACCTTTTTTGCACATTACATCACTCCGCATACGTCTGTGCCATTAACCATATCCTTTTTTGTCGTCCATCTCTTTCCCCAGAGCGCCTGCACTTTTATTCCAATCTAAACTCTTTTAATATTAATTTTAATCCCTAGCACCTTTTTCCTTCTCAATTACAAGAGGTCATCCGGGCCACTGTTTTCTTTATTTTAAACACCGGACTGCTTATTTAGGTTTTAATGTGTGTTTTTTTTTTCTTATTAAGTTTCACCAAATGAAAAAAAAAATAAATTAGGGTATTATTACTTATTAATATTCTAAATAAAAGAAATGCAACACGCGTGTATATAAAACAAATTAGTGTTTATTGTGAACCGTTAGAGTTGGCCACCCCTACTTAGTGATGGGAAATTATCCGGTAAATTCAATGTTGGGTAAATATTCTGGGTAAATACCGATTGTTTACCCGGTATTTCGGGTATTTATAAACGCGCACGGCATTACCTATGTTTTAAATTATTAAATATAAACTTATTAAACAACAGTCTTGATGAAGTCTAATGGCGCTATTAAAACAAATTATTATTATTTTTTATGTACTCGTATAACTGTTCACTATTAAGTAGTATTAACCGTTATTTTCCACAATGAACTACTTATAGACAAAATTAAAAACAAACTACTAACAATGAAAAAAGTTGTATGCGTCAGTCAATTTGGACTGTGGAAGCCCGGAGCATAGATAATATAGATATTTATTATCTACGTGTGTGTGGAGTGTGCTTATCGATGATCATGATAAAAAAATATTTCTATTTTA
This sequence comes from Cinara cedri, assembly GCA_902439185.1. Lineage (NCBI taxonomy): Eukaryota > Metazoa > Arthropoda > Insecta > Hemiptera > Aphididae > Cinara > Cinara cedri. The sequence continues at coordinate 830,161 of CABPRJ010000964.1, read as the reverse complement.
CTGAGTGACCACTTTAAAAAAAAAAAAATTTAAATTGGGTAGGCAAATAAAATATAAGTCAATACCCGGTATTTACCCACCAATATTCACCTTCCCATCAGGTAAACACGCGGTGACCAATCACTACCCCTGCTATATAGTATATTGTAAAGTGGACTAAAACACTAACCACACTCAAATAAATCGACATTTACAAAAATAGGCTTACAAAACCTTACTGTTGTTCATATTATTATTGCGCGTTATTCAGGGGATATGATACCGGTATTTTCTTTGCCTAACAGTTTGCCTTGTTCAGACCGATTTCCCAGCGATCCGATCGATATATAGTGAACGATGAAAACGGATTTGAAATTATAGCGTGACGCGCTCGCGAGATCGGTCCGGCCGCTTTTTCGAACTTTCGTTCTAAACGTTATCCGAACAATTTTTTCGGAGGTTTTTGAATATACATTGGATATACATTTGAATATCCGAATCCCAATTATTTGCTTTTGTCCAAGACGATAAAAACGGATACGGCGTAGGTAGCGCATAATAATCGTAATCGTTATTAGAACCGAGAATATTTTTATCACAGGGAAAACGGTAAATTCAAAATCGCATTATTTTTTTCGAGTTACTCACAGAACTATGACGATCTTCCAATAATACATACCCGGTAATCTAACGTTTGGGGGCGAGTACAACGACATTTTGGAAATTCTGTTTTCTGCGGTATATTACGGCCATTATACGGTATGACCTTTTCGGGAAATAGTTGTTTTTTTTTTTTATTATTATTAAAAATACGCTTAATATGTTATTTTCGTTTGTTATCTTTTAGTGCTCGCTTAATAATGCGAGACGTTTATTATTGTCGTATAACAATCAAAAAAAATGCCGTCGGCCCGCGACCGTTTCGCAACAAAACCGCGGCACGCATCGTAATCCTTATATCGTATCTTATATACACGGTAATACATTTTACAACAAAACGATAATAATTATTATTATCAGCTATATACACATCAAAATACAAAGGTAATATCAAAACTAAAATAATAATAATACTAATGATAACGGTAGGCGTAATGTAAAACACGACGAAATGTACAGGGCGGAAAAGCAGAGAGAGATAGAGAGAGAGAGAGAGTGTGAGAGAGAGGGATAGAGGAAAACCGCCATCACCGGCTCCTCGCGTAGTCCTGCGAGTATTCGACGACGACCACTGAGGATGTAGGAACGATGTGCAACGGCAGGTACCATTTGCCGGAGTCCTGCTGCCCGGACTTGTGCTTGGTGATGAGCCCGGACTCGACGGTTCCGTCGTCGCCGTCGTAGTCGTCGTCGTCGTCGTGGTCGTTGTCGCCGTCGTCGTCGCCACCGTCGCCGCCGTCTCCGTAACAGCCCCGGCGACCATCCGACCCGTTGGTCAGCTGCAATTGCTGCTGCTGCTGCTGCTGCTGCTGCTGCTGATGATGTTTCTGTTGGTCTTTTCCGAACCGTCTGACCGTCAGGCCGACCAGGAAAAAGCCCATCGAGGCCGTGAGCGCGACGATCGCCTTGACCAGTACCGGCCCGAGGTTGAAGCACAGGTACAGCAGCGAGTTCAACGATTTCGGTAGCCCCTTGACTTCCTGAAATCACCACGCGACAGATATTATATCGTTATGACGAAACGACGCGATATTATCGTCGACAATTTATTGTGCACCTAATATGCCTAGCTGGAAAACGTCGAAAACACGCTATTGAAATCGCGACCGGACTTGCCCGATCAACAATAGTTGTGTATAAATTCGATCGAGTTAATTGAACGACTACGGTAAAAGAGTTATAACACGTTGGTATTTAACGAATTGCAAGTGTATCGATTAACTTAACTTTGTTTACTATGTGTTATAGTTAGACGATTGAAATGTAGGTTTTAGTTAATTTTAGATTCTGAGCGGAGTGAATAAAATATATTATGTTTTTCCAATGATGTTTGTTATTATTATTATTATTTTTTTTTTTTACTGTATCTAAAAGTTCTCCTAGAAATTTTCATTCCGATCAAAATATGACAAGAGATCTTTTTTTGTGGCATTTTAATTCTAGTTGGTACTTTAAAAAAAGTGATTTTTTTATTTTAAATTTCTCATTGATATTCGAGATAACGAGGAAAAACTGATTCTGTAGGTTACAAAATATTAAACGATTGTTTGTAAATTGTTTATGGATATTTAATATTTTCGTGGTTTTTCAGTTTTGATTCGAAGAAAATTGTTTTGGCAGAACAGAAATGTTTGAAAATTTAACACGCGGTTTATTAATATTATCGCAGTGCTATAGATAGTAAAAAAAACTAAGCATTAGACGTAGTAGTTTTTTTTTTTATAAACGATTTTTAAATTCAAAATTAGACAAAAATCATACGTACAATCGTAACAATCGTAACAATCGTATCGTCGGATATATATTATTAAACCACTTTATGAACTCCGTGAATTGTGTTACAACTGATAACATAATATCTGACGCTTAGTTCACGTTGTGTTTGGTATATTTGCAGTGAATTTCTCCGCGGTAAAATATTGTTTGACCAGAACTACAGGTATAATGACGGTACGTAATTTGGATATACCCGAGCCGGGTTTGGACAATTAAAAGCCCCGGGGATAAACTTTTCAACGAGGCCCTCGAAAAGAATAAATACAACAATTGTTAAGAAGAGATAATAACGACACTAAACTAAACAGAATTCGCTTTCGGAAAACGTGCTACGCTGGAAAACCGGAGCAAAGTGTCTTATAAGTAAGTTGTTGGTGTAGACGAAAAAAAAAAAAAAAAAAGGAAATCAAACCGAATAAAATTGTTAACGTCCATTAACGTCAATACAAACAACATCGCGTTCGAACGAGAAAATAATAATTTTCTCTGGATGCGATAGTATTTTCGAAATGAACACATATATCTGTGTGAACAATTATTATTACCAGGAGTTTCCACTGTTTATGCAAATACGAAAAGTAATAATGAATTATCGAAGTCCAAAGTAAACGCGTCAAACGCGTAGATAAACAGAAAACTTTGGCGAAAACCGAGACCCCCGGACCCGTGCGCCCCGGAGGCGGTGCAGCCTCCACCCCTCCGGTGGCTGCCCCTGAATCCGGGCTCGGATGTACCCGGACACTGTTTAAAATATACATAATACAGGTATACGGGCAATATCGTGTTCGCGATAGGCGGTTGTGTTGTCGCGACTCCGGTTCAGATAGGTCGAACGTTGTTCGGTCGCCCCCCACCCGGCAGGTAAAGTATTTTACGTATATTATTGATGTGCTGTATACGAGATTCGGCGTCGCGAAACAGACGTCGGATTTCCGGAATAACACGCAAACGGTGGCGGTAATCCGGAACGGGGAAAATCGGCGTACAATATTTAAGCGGTCCGGGGCGCTAATGTCGTTGTTTAATCCGGGGACGTCGTTAACAAGCCATCCCGAATCTGACCGACGGTAACTTTGCTCATTTATGCGTAACGCGCATAACGCTACCGCGTGGCCGGTGCGTCCGCGAGACGACCGCGGGATCAATCGTTAGCTGAACACGCGCGGACGCGTCACGATAATATTCGATGTATCGAAACCGGCGGTGTTTTTTTTTCGGCAGTTATAATATTAAAAAAAAAAAAAAAAAAA